>JAHWFO010093131.1:1913297-1950604 GCA_023313115.1 Rhysida immarginata
CCCCACTTGAAAAAATAAACACTAACGAAAAAATGTAAAGCGATATTTAAATGGAAGAAAAGATATCACACAATATATATTATATGAAACATCAATAATCACTGAAAAAATATAAAAACGAAAGAGAAAAAAATTACGTCACCCTTGCCTGGATTTAAACAGTGCCTTCTAGAAACTACGGTAATTTCTAGAAGGCTGTGATTTACAGTAGCCTCAAATTTATCGTAGATAAACAACTGAGAAAAAATTTTTAATTACTCGTGTCCAGTAGCTGAATAAATAATGAATTTAGTAAATGGTAGATCTACCAAGGTTAGCGTTACATTCGTTTACGCGGTTTATCATTGAACAATAACTGTCCTAGGGTATTATGAGGTCGTTAGAGAGCATACATTTGACATTCAACCATGTCTCATTGATTGATGTGGAGATTGTGCTGACCAAGGAATCGCCTTGCAAAGCATACCTGCTGAGGTTTCCTGTAAGACCATACGTTGTTTTGCTGAAACTGGCATTTGGTATGACCTGACGGTTAGGTTAGCGTACGAGGAATTCGGTATCTCTTATTTGGTATCTACCCTCATCTGAGGAAAGGCAGTGACTGAAGGCAGGATAACTTCCTTAACAGTGCGCTGTGCCGTCAAAGTTTCCCTAAAGGCGATTGGCTGTTGTAGCTGCTAGCACTCCAAATCATGACTCCACGTTGACAGGCTGTGTGGTATTCTAAAATGGAAAAAGTCCAGGCCGATTTCCGCATAGTCTCCAGACCTGCACTAGATGGTTATCATTGCTAACACAGAGTTGTCGTTGATCACCATAACCTTTATTGTCATATTAAGTATGGTACGTCTCATGTTTATATGAACGGGTGTATAACTGTCATTATTATGTCAAAAATATTGAATTAATGTTTACAAACTTGCACGTGTAACAATCAAAAGCAACGAATTAATGAAAACATTTACAGCAAGGCTAACAGAAATTCGAAAATAGGTAAAAAAAAAAAAAATAATAATAATAAAAAAAATGAAAATTAACAAATAAATCTGTCTCGTAAATCTATGAACACCTGGTACAAAAGCCAGATAAACCTTCGAATATCAAAGAATTATCCAATAGATGACCTACATTTGGATATTAATGTGGTGGAAGTTTCAAATTCACTGACAAACATTTTCCGAAAAATGCCAAGAGGTATAGCAATGAATGATTATGAGAAGTGCCAAACAACAACTATGAATGCACAAGCAAGCTCTGCAAGAATAATAGTAAGGGCCTTTGGAGTTCACCTGGAATAATTTTCAATTATTTAGCACATGGGATCAATATAATACAAAGAAGAGTCGGACAGGCACCCAAACATACATCCAGACAGAAAATATTAGTGATTCAGCAAATTATACATGTAAAACCCTCATCATCTCTACGATGTGTAACAAGTGAACCTGATATCAATGTTTCAAAGGTCATAGTGGGGAAAGTTATTAAAAACTGACAAGTACTAATAAACAAAAACGGTTGGATTGGTCTAAGCACCATATGAACTGGACACAAAGTCCTATATAGCGATTAGAAGAAAACTAAGAGTCAAAGTCCTATTGAGTCAACTTAGATGGCCCAGATGGTTGGGCTTGTTATGCAAGTTGATGAAGAAATTTACTTCAAGTGCCAGCAAGTTGGTCGCCCTTGAATGGACTGGGGAGCATTTTCCTATAATAGAAAAACTAATTTAGCATTTCCTAGTGGATGTATGAATGCTGTTTCTTACCAGGAGATGCTAGAAAATTTTTGCTGCCATTTGCAGAGAATCTACGTGGGCCATTCTTCGAATTCCAGCAGGACAACGATCCGATAGATGTAGCAAAATAAACGGGGAAATTTTTTTGAAAACGGGATTCAAGTCATTTGTTTAAAGAAAGTCACCTGTTTAAAGAAACTGTCATTGACATTATCACTCCTTAAGCTTTATTTTTCACGAATAACAGCACAATCAGTTTCGTGTTCATGAAAAACTCTCAAAAGTTTAACAGACTATCCTTATTAGGAGCTTTAGCAAAAAGTTACTTATAAGAATGCACGCTTGGTCTGTACGTTTATCCGTCCGTCCGTCCGTCCGCCATTTGCAAGATAACTTGAAAACGGATTAACTTTTTCTAATTATGTTTACAGAAATATGACCATCAATATCTTAGCTCGGCCGTATCAACTTTTCAGAATTTTTCGTGGAGCCCTTCAAGTCGAATTCACATGCCAAAACAGGACTGTAAAGAATACCAAGATAATGGCATGTCATATAACAATCGATTTGTCAAGAATGATTATATATTGCTATTTTCTGTTCATCTTTTAAGCATTAATGACTTCGGCACGCGCACGTGAAATCGCTTTGTCGCCGCACGATTGCTCAAGTGCTCATAATTTATTTTATTAAGTAAGGGAAGAATGGAGCTACTTATTGTTTTCACAATGTCTATCTGTCTGTCTGTCTGTCCGTCCGTCCGTCCGTCCGTTCCCTTCATAATTTCCACATTTTTGAGGTAGAAGGTTGAAATTCGGAATGCAGCTTACTATGGGCATGTGCACCTTCACTATTTACTTTGGTTTTGATAGGCACACTGGCGTCGGAGTTTCGGGACTAAAAGGTCTACGCGTATTTATGCATATAAAGGAGTGAAATTTGGTATGCAGCTTCCTGTAAAGTTTGGGCTAAATTGTCCCAATAGGGTCGGAATTGTGGGGGTGGCAATCACTTGGTCTTTAGAACTTTATGGCAACATATAGGGTGTGATACATCATTCGATCGAAAATGATGAGAAAGGAAAGAAGATAGGGTTCTTTTTTATTTTCTAAATACAAGGTTCGAGAAAATCAATTTTTGATTTAAAAAATGGGGAGGGGGTGTGAAAAAGTGCAGATGAAGGAATAAAAAAAATAGATGAACTCAGGGCTTCCGCTACTTTCCTATACCTTCCTCGGAAGACTTAATTTCTTCTTAAGTAGAGGAAGAATGGAGCTATTTATTGGTTTTATATTGTCCGTCCGTCCCCTTCATAATTCCTACATTTTTGAGGTAGAAGGTTGAAATTCGGAATGTAGCTTACTATGAGCATGTCGCCTTCACTGTTTAGTTTGGTTTTGATTGGTGCACTGGGGTCGGAATTACGGAGGTGGAAGTCTAGAAAGGACAAAAGATGTATGTGCTATTTAGGAACGTAAAGGAGTGAAATTCAGTATCCAGATTCCTCTAGGCAAGATCTTCATTATTATGAAGTTTAAGCCCAATTGTGCCAGTGGGGTCGGATTTGCGGGGGGCGGCAGTCACTTGATCTTTAGAACTATGGCAACATATGACTTGTGATATGTCATTCAATCTGAAATGAAGATACGAGCTTTTTTTACATTTACTACATATTAAGTTCGAGAAATTCAATTTTTTGATTAAAAAAACTTTGGGGTGGGGGGGAGATAAAGGGGTAAAAATAGATGACCGCAGGGTCTGCTACTTGCCTTACCCTACTCGGGGGGAAGGGGATTAAGTTCTTGTTAATAAATGTATAAATTTATTTCTGCTTCACAGCTAAAGCTTCTCCTTGGAATGTTTACAAGATTTTATTTTCATCGCTTTTTCTACTGAAGTCATTGATCGTAAACTGAAAAAGTTTGCATAATTTGTTCGTCTAAAGATACCTTGAAATTTACGGTACATGATGCTGCGAGAAAAGTTTCATGGTGTTTCATCTTCTCTGCAGAGTAGCGAAAAAAATATTTTCTTAAGAGAATTATTTTTTTTCCTGAAAAATAGTAAGTTCATAAATTGAGATTTTAAAGAATTTTTACGCTCATCTGAATTTTAGGACATATATGCCTAGTCCTTTTAGAAAAACTAGAACAGCCCTATTTTTTATGGTGGATATTATTAATAAGACACGTATCCAAATCTACCAAATATCTATCTTCTTTTCTTTTTTTTCTTTTACTTTAACTTGTGTATTAAAGTTTTGTAATTCAGAACTTATAAAAGTCGTAGTCATTAGCAAACTTTTCTTGGCGTATATTGATGGTTTCTTGTTTAAGCTTACTAATTTAAAGATTCTTCCATAAAACGAGGAAAAGTAATTAATAGATGATTGCAGTTAGGTTTGTGACATAGGGTAAGCCCAATATGAAAGACAACCCTAGCAGGAATAAACCATCGTGCCTGTCTCAAAACAGTTCATTAAAAGAGCCAACAACCGCGAGATTAATGAGCAAAAAAAGTTAAAATAGGGATCTGATTTAATAAACAGAAATGAAATAATGTGAAAAAAAACTCAACAGAAATTTTCTCGAATGATGTCTGAAATCTGGTCTGGTCGAGTTGATTCCCTCGCCCCGTAAGCCATTGATCAAAACCATTAAGTTTGAAGGAAGTCTCCCGCTTTGCAGTGTCTATGGTTTCACAATTAATGAAAACGGTTCAGCTGAGAGCAACGACGTGAAGGGGGAAAAAACCCTTTTGGGCCCATCCAGACATGTTTATCTTGAGCAGTCGTAATGTCTCCTTGTCTGGAGGAGCCTTTTATGTCTCTCCTCCGAGAGAGAGATGTTGCTGCCCCTGTAAGGACTCTCGCCTGTAAATCACGGGGCCTTTTTACCCTCTTTCCCCATCATAAGGGTGTATTATTTATGCGGGCGTTTGCTTAATAGCAGTCACTCTCTCTCTCTCCTACATCAGAAGCGCCTTAATGTGACTTGTTTTCATTAGCGACGCGCTTGGCAGAGGCCAGCAACAAAACAGGCCACAGTCGCCCTTTTTCGGGTGGGAATTGGCTCAACGGGAGCCGTGAATTACGACTTTTCTCCAAAGATGGACGTCGACTGGCCCTCGCCAAGTAATGTCTCCTTGATTTGTGTCATTGGCGGACAAGATTTTCGGGGGGTGAAACGCATTTACGGCCGCTTTCACTCCTGGAAATAAAAATAAGTAAATAAATTAAAAAGTACACTATTTTTTATCGTTCTTTCAAGCAAAGTATATCCATTTTTTCCCTCTTCACTTTCATTTGCGTTTGTATTATCTTGATAAATCTCTCTTCTCTCTCACTATCATTTTTTTTTCTCTTTCTATTTTTGCCACTGCATTTCTCGACGCTTCGAAGGACAGCTACGATAGCTCAGTCTTAATCCGATTCCACTGGCTTTTTATCTCAGTTTCCGCTCCGACAGCTTTACTTATTTCCTTTGGAACGGCGACGTTTTATTGCGGGCAAAAAGCCTTCGCTTCTCTTCTTATTCCCTTTTTTTATACTTTTTTTCCTCCTCCTTCTTCATCGGCGCTGAATCCCTGTTGAAGTCAGAAACTGCCGAATTTCCTGAGGAAACCAAAAGGTCGCTCGGGAAAAATTAAATAATATTTATCAACGTCTTCTTCTTAGGCCATTACTTCGAAGCATTCATTTCTACACGAAAATAAAAAAAATTAACACAAGACAGCTATCAAGTGAGGATGATGTAATGGTGAAGTGTTAAAGCCAAAGAAGGTTTCATTTGCTCTTTATTAGCTATAAGAGACGTGGAATGGGATTTGTTTAGCGATTTGGTACTTGCTGTAGTTTCCTCATTTAATCTAGAGAAGGTCGTTAAGTTTTAACTCTAACAAATTGGATGAAGTAAAAACTATTTTAAAGTAGTAACGGAATTTTCTGATAGATAAATGTTGAAAAAGTCCTATGCAGAGGAAAATTTACTTTTTTCAAATACATTTATGTCTTGATCTAAACTACGTTCAACTGATTTCAACTAGGTTTTTCTAATTGAAATTTTCTAATTGTATACACTCCCGGCAAAAAACGCAACACATGGAAGGAGTGGGTCAATTTTAATAAATTCACACAAAAACATTGTGTGAGTAGAAAGCCACATATGATTTAAATTTCAACAAGATCTGTGCACAGGATCTTGGTACAGGGTGTTCCAAAAGTCCCAACAGAACAATTTAATACGTCGTTTGCCCTCCATGAGCAGGGATACAGGCCTCGACTCTTGCATGCATACGGTCACATAGATGTTTGATATCTTCCTGGGATACGTTGTCCCAAACATGCTCAATTGGAATCAAGTCTGGAGATCGTGCTGGCCAGGGAAGTTGAGCCACATGTTGGAGAGCTTGTAAGGTAGCACTGGCAATGCGTGAAAGTGCGTTATCCTGCTGGATCTGCACATTATCCTCCTGTTGCAAGAAAGGCAGGAGAACGGATTCAACAATTTCCTGGACGAACCTTACGCTGTTCAATGTTCCATTTACAAACATCTGCCGAAACTGATGGCACTCCACACCATTAAGCCAGCTATTGGAGCTCTTGCCGTAGACGAATCCACTGTGGAAGATGTCGCACACGTTGACGTCCGTCACTGGTGTGCAGGCAAAATCAGCTCTCATCACTGAAAAAAACAGGCCTCCATTCAGCTCGCCAGTCAGCTCTTTTGCGACACTACTGCAATCGCATAGAACCGCGTTCTTGCAGAAGTGATAGTCTGGCTAGAGGGACACGTGACTGCAGTCCTACTCTGGTACGGTTGGTGCTACTCTGGTCCTTATCTCTGCTGGGGATGTTTTGCGGGTGTTCAGTCCTTATTTTACGATCCGACGGTCTTGGCGTGGATCAGAAATGTGTCCGAGTACCTTCTGTAGACCACTGTGGGCCGCGATTTGGCGATAAGACCATCCAGCCTTTCGAAGTCCCACGATCCGACATCTGTCAAACTCCGTCAGTTGCTGCACAGGACAACGGCTGCAAGTTAAATCATATGTTCTATGCCAGCCACATTATGCTCTTGTGCAATTTCATTATTGACCCATTCCTTTAATGTGTTGCATATTTTTTGCCGGCAGTGTAATATACAGTATTAAAATTATCATATTTCAATAGTAATAACATCAAAATTTACAAATTCATAAGAATTTGCTTCAATCAGTTTAATAATTAATCAATAAGAACAATAATTGTTATAATTAAAAAAATTATATTTACCATTTAAAACTAAGATATACTAAAGTGATCTTGAAGATTCAATTTTTTTATTATTTCTGCTAATACTCAACATTATAATATTGCATAAAAAAAACATTTCGAATATAATTTTAGTTTAGCTATTAAAAACAGCGAACATTAATTGTAGGTCAGGATATAAGTATGTCATTATTATTTTAATTAAATTAACTAATTGATTCATTTTCTTCATAAACTTATTTCTTCATTTTAGCCCAAAACACGAGTCTGATCTTAGTAAATATTTTCCTAATAAGATTTTAATTCTGATATAATCCTGTTTTATTACACAAACTTTTTTGTACACGTCATTATAGTCTGAGATACTGGAAATTGTACACGTAATCCACTTTTAATTTTTTTATTTTGTACATCAACATGGAGAAAGATGGACTGCAGAGAGACATCGCGTGAAGACAGCGGAATTCCCAGAGGCAGATCCAGACTATAAAACCGAGAGGGAGGTGGTGGTTACAAGTTTATTTAAAACTCGTGTAAAAAATATTTGTGGAGGGGATCTTCCAAATCCCCCACCAATTCTTCCATAGGAGCATTATTCTGAGATTCTATATCTCCATCTTGGACGGTGTTTTTATATTGCTGTGTTATAGTGAACTTTAAACAAAAAACTATCCTTCCTTGACAGCATGACTATTTACTCAGCCTCAAAAATATTTTCTGTTGCTGGGTTATGACTAAATGTTCATTTTTAGCCTTGTTTCCTTTAATCTACATTCTCTTGTTTGTGACTTAAGATAACATAAAATCCAGCTGGACTTTTCTGCCTTTAATGTCCTGTCTAATTTTTATTTAGAACTGACTCCCAATGATAAAACGCTTCCAGGATATCTTTATGAAACAATAAGAAGGAAGATAACCGAGGAGATACTATGCTTGTCCACAGAGACTTATTGTCATATACATATGAGTCACTATCCAGTAGAGAAGGACAGCTTATTCAGGGTGGTCCTGAAATAATTGGTTAAAATCATGGATTGGATTGGGCTCGTCATAAGGATGAAAAAAGTTCCCATAAACGTTTTACCCCACAATATCCTTCGGGGGTTACGGCGCATCGAATGATTAATACCGGATTCTGAAAAATGGAAGTCCATGAAAGAGGGGGGGGGGGGGACCCTTTATTTTTATTTATAGAAGTTGTTGAAAATGCCCACCACCATTAACTAAACATACGCTTTTATCCGTCTAATTATGGACTGTCTATCGGGCTCAAAGATTTCTGGTGTATTTTGTAAAATTTCGCAGCTGTTGATAATGCAATCTCCTTTATATCATGAATTGAGTTACATAACAAGAACCTTTAGATGTCCTCCATAGGAAGAACTACAGAGGGTTGTACTCCGGAGAAAGCGCAGGCAAGGAAGTGGCGCTCCAATATCCACCTCATGCAATCCACCGATCGGGATATTGTGCATTTAGGTAATCTATTACAGTTATGCTGAAATACGTATGATATACACTTCCTTAAGTTTAAGTAACAGAATTTCCCCCAGTAGAGCTTTTAAAAAGTTCCTATACAAGTAGTCATTCTTGTCATTCTTCAAAGGTGATCGTAACTTCTGAAAGGTGCTTTTTTTTGAACTAACATGTTTAAGGGAACTTTTTTTTCAATCCCTGATCAAGCCTTATACAAAGACACAGCCAATAAAATGATTGTATGTAGTGTCTTTCTTTATTGATAATTGAGCCGTACAGAAAGATGGTTGCATAGCATTGCGCCTGAAACAAATGGAGTTTTAATTACTGTAGTTATCTACCCGGTTATTATTAAGTATCCATAATTCTTGGTTTTATTGTTACTTTGTATAAGAAACAGTTAATGAAAACCTCCTGGAAGCGGGTTCTTCTGATGGGAATTATAATTAAATAAAAAATTAAATTTTAAATAGCAAATGTTCTACTTTTTTTTATGAAATCAATGATAGTTACTTGTAAGAAACTTAGAATCGAGCTTGGTAAAATAATAGGAAAAGATCGTTAAATAGAAGAATAAATTTAATTTTTTTTAAATATTTAAAAATCTTTTTTTTTTAATAGCAAAACGTAATAAGAGCTTGACTTGCTGTTTATGAAGCTGTTAAGATGATTTTTTACACGAAGAACTTCCATTAAGGTTAAAATAAAAAAAAAGCCAATAAATTTTTTTTTATATAAATTACGATTAAAGCGTGAAAGGAACAGGCTGAGAGAGCGTTTATCTCCAGCTTGTATCTTGTGGGATCGGTCGCCATCTTTACAGGTGCGTTTCTCGCCTTTCTCATGTAAATTGTCGTTTCGAATAGATATCCTGCTGCTTGGCAGAGCAGTTTTTCACCCTCCCTTGCCAGCGAAGGTCAGCTGGGCGTCAGGGTGCTTCGAACTCCCACCCCCACCCGGAGGCCTTTCTTTCGCCACGGTCACTCGGGGCGATTGCGGCGGGAAAAAAAAAATTTAGCCCCAACGACAAATGCAACGGCAGAGCCTGCAGCGGATCGCAACAACGGGGCTTTGCCTCGGGTGAATCCGGCCGAACAGTTTATCACCGAGGAGGGTCCTCGTGAGTTGCCTGAAGGAAAATGCGAAATATTTGGAATTGATATAGGTGTTTGGATTTGATTATAAAAATTTTTTTTTTTCTTTTCAAGGAAGGCACACATTTAGAGATCTAATTCGGAGTTCAAAATTAATCAGACGAGGAGCGAGAGAATTGTATAAATATATTTAATAGGCCTAAATATAAAGTAAATAAAGCTGATGAAGTATATTCAAGAGTTTCCCATTACTGATTAATGATAAACATACCTTTTTAAAATCTGATTTGCGCGTGTTGTTGTTATTATTATAAGCGGCTTATTTTTTTTACGTCTCCAAACGTGTCTTTGAAAATGTTGATATTCAAAAGACACTCAAAGTCCACTTAATTGATTTTCTTTTAAGCAGCATAGAGACAATGACATTAATTTTTTTTATTGCTATAAATTACTTAATTATTTATCATTTAAAAGCGCTGTAGGTTCCATTCTCCAAATTATGTTCGTTAAATCATGAGACGAGAGACAAATTAAGCAACAAGATTTACCTTGAGACCAAAGTGCTGCTGAGAAAACTGAGTAGGGCAGATTTATTTCACATGTAACTCTGCTATAATTACAGTTGGAGAAAAATTTAAGGAGCGTAAAAAAACAAGCGTGCTTGTGAGTGTTATGCGTACACCGCCAATAGAGAGAGGGTGATGACCTTAGAGTAAGGGATGGGTTAGTGATGACCAAGAGGGGGGTCATGGGTAATGAGAGAGGGCACTGACCAAGAAGGGGGTCATGTACAAAGAGACCGCAAGCAAGTGTTATTTTTATTCAGATGGAGTGACCCCTTCCTCAGAGACAGACAGAAAATGAACAGTGTGCGAAGCAGTGCTTCTAACCGGGCACGCGGTCCACGATATGAACTGTTAAATTGATTCTTTTATCATTTATATATCTGTATATATTCATTTATAATAAAACCAACCACAAAATATACAACAGTGCTTAAGGGACCATTTGAAAACTTAAAATACAACAACCTGGCTACAGAAACTTAATGTTAAATCGATCATCACTTCTAAATTATTAATAAAACTGATAAATTCAGCTGCTCTGTTTATAAGTATAAGTAAAGACGTTTAAATATTTGAAGGAATTATTATTGAAGTAAAGAAGTTTAAATAATAAGTTGAGGGAACTAATTATTAGCCAAAGAACTTTGCGGCTCAAATCGTCGAAAAATTATTACTAACGTCGTAAAATAAGACGGTCAAACTTTGTTGCGTAACATGATTTGATGCGTAAGCTGTTCAAAAATTGAATAAGGTTTGATATGTTCGAGCAATGCCTTTATCTGAAGGAATCAATCTCTCCGTATTGTGCACTTTTATAAAGAACGAACCACAGCAAAAATAGAAACATTTAAATTCTCTGTTGAATGCCTCATTAGTGTTATTACGACATACCTATAACCAGAGACTTTCAATAGAGAGACATGCCATTTCATTATTTTCCCATAGAAAAAATGTAATATGCTGTTAATAGGCGCCCTCTGAACATTTGCAATGAAACACTCAGGCCATCCATGAAACAGTAATATCGAGGCGTTGTTGACGTCACAGTAAAACCTGGGCGTGCCCAGCTAAAATTCCGATTTCAATTGTTAGACATTGTTGCAATGTCTACAATTGAAATCGGAAATTTAACTGAACACGCCGAGTAAAACTTTGTTGTATAAAGTTTTTTTTAGTTTAACATTTTTTTTACTTATGTTTTTAATTTTAAAATTATTTCTGGACATATTATATTTAAACAGAAACGGCAAAAAACATTTTAAATTTCAAGAATTTTATTTTGTGTTGAAAATAATTCTCACAAAAGTACAAACTCATCTATTCCTGTTAAAACTTAAATTGCTAAATAGATTTTATAAATATTGCTTTATGTGTATTTATCATGCAAAAATATCCACATAATACCTAATGTGTATTTTATCAGAATCTAAAGATGATAAAATTGAACTATGCGAAAAATGAAATATACAAATGCCAATGAATCTCACATGTACAATTTTATAAAAGACAAACAATCGATCAGGAAGAAGTACGAACAGTGAAAATGTAATCACTACAGAAATCTCGAATATCAGCTATAGATAATTATAACACTGTTATATAAACTTTGCCTGCATTTCAGTTAATTGTTTTGTGGCTCTTTGCAAACTTACTCTGTATTTATTTAGCTTCATTCGTAGTCGCTTTTTTCGGGGTGGCAGTTAGTTCTCTTGCTGTTTGTTTTTTTCTGCTTTTTTGGTGGTGGTGTGTTGAGAAATGGTAATTTTCTTTTGACACTTGCAGTCTTTTCTTCTTAAAGTGACTCTTTGGGATCATCTTGGGATGACTCGTAGCGCACTTCTGATGTACAAAGAGCGGAAGGGGCATTGATGATCTGTTCTTGGTATTGTGAAGTGGATGGTGAAAATTCATGGTGCTGTGAAGTGGATGTTGCACCATGAGTTGATGTTTTCCATGTTCTTGTAAAAATGGTGGGAACTGCTGATTTAATAGACTGCTTCTCTTGCTGGCGTTATAAATTTGTTCATTTGTGAAATGTGCTGCACATAGTACGTACGTTTTACTGAATTTTTCAAAAGTTTCAGTAAGCAGGTCGCTTCTTCCATAGGCTGTTAACCATATTTTGCACCTAACAATGTCAAAAATATAAAAACTTTAAGTTAACGACAGCAATAAACTAAGAGAGTATATTTATGCATATGTAATAAATATCATAAAATGAAAAAACACGAGTTGATTTATTTTTGAAAAATTTCGTTAATCAATTTCAAAAGATTTTTATTTGGATTTTTACTATCTTTATTAAAATTAAAAAATAAGAATCATAAACATAATGTAATGAATTTCATAATTTATAATAGGTAAAATTGCTTATTTACGATTTAATTTGATTTTTTAAAATTTCTGGCGCGTTTTTTAAAATAATCGATGTAGCTACTATAGTAAAAAATCATGATGACAATATATTTTGGCTTTTAACAATATATTGGATTTTAACAATTAATGTTTTTTCTTTTGTTGGAAAAAATGAAGGTTGGATTGTAGTTAGGCACTATGGAAGTTAACAATTTATAAATAAGATATTTACTGTAAATAAGCGTACCTCTCAGGCTCCGTTTGAAATCTAAAGAATGAAAGGTGCTTTACACCATGACGTTGGGCACAAAATTTTGCAGCACACCGCTGACCAGATATGCCTTAGTAAAACAATCTGACAAGTTCTGTGATCGTTTTCGCTCGTCGATTTGATCGTTGCTAAACTTTGAACATCTAGCGAAACTTATAATCGAAACTATGACGTCGTCGTTACAGCGCCATCTGAACATATCCAATGAAACACCTCAGAGTCCGTATTACATGAAAATTAAGTAAATGACATGTTTCCCTATTGAAAATCTTTGGTATACACTAAGTGATAAAAAGTTTAGGGACACTCTTCATAAATCATGGAATGTGCCAAATGTTGCATGACAGTGACATTTAAATAGCTTCACTTCGTATTATTAAGATACGAGTCATTCAAAAGAGCTCAACGACTTTCAACGTGGAAACATCATAGAATGCCACTTGTGCAAAAAGTCAGTCTATGAAATTTCCAGCAATCTACAAATACCCTGTACAACTATAGGCAATTTGATTGCGAAGTGGAAGATCCAGGGAGCAATAGCAGTGCAACAACGAACTGGCAGATCCAAGATATTGACCGACAAAGATCATCGAGTGCTTGCACGTGCGACCCGGAGCAATCGAAGGCCTTCGGCTGAAATGATTGCTACAGAGTTCAGAAATTCTGCTTCCTGTGTTGCTAGCACAATCACCATTTGTTGGAACTGTTCCCTAGGTTTCCACGGTCGTGCTACTTCTCGCAAGCCCTTCATCACTGAGAACAATTTCAAGTGACGTATGGAGTTGTGTAAAACTCGCAGAAGCTGAAGCATGGAACAGTGGAAACGTGTCCAATGGAATAATGAATCACGGTACATACTCTGGCAATCAGATGGACGAAGTTGAGTCTGGCGGATGCCTGGAGAGCGATTCCTATCTGAGTGTGTAGCGCCCACTGTGAAGTTTGTAGAAGGTGGCATCATGGTATGGTTTTGTTATGGTTCAGACTGGAGCAGCTTGTTTCTGTTAAAGGAACGAAGAATGCTGTTGGTTATCGAGACATCTGTGCACTGCCAACCTTAAGGGAACAGTTCGGGGATGGGAATTTTCTGTATCAACATGAAATACTCCTTACCATAAAGCAAGGTCTGTATACGACTGTATCAAGACAACGAAATCAAAGAAATGGATTGGCCTGCCCAGAGTCCCGATCTCATTGAACACCTTCGAAATGAATTGGAACGTCGACTACGAAACAGACCATGCCGTCCTTCATCCGTGGCTGAACTATCCAGTGCTCTGAGGCAGTAATGGGGGGAAATTCCATCTTCTTACTACCAACAACTGATGGAAAGTCTTCCTCGGAGGGTGGAGGTTGTCATTAGAGCAAAAGGGGGTGCCACCGCTTATTAATTTGTTATCTGAAGCCTGCGACGCAAAAGTGCTGGTGTCCCGAAACTTTTGATCACATAGTGTACTAAGGGGGACAATAAGGATTTTTGATAATTTTTTAAATTAATTATGTTGGTAGCTGCTAATAAGAGAGTGGCTTGATTTATCTCTTTGGTTAGCTCCATGAAGTAACGAACCATATAAAATAAATGTGTCCTTCGAAGAAATGTTTTTCAAAGATATAGACACTTTCTAAAATAGTGATATTTCTTTGCATGTATCTCAATTTTGCTCAGACTGACAATGCCATATACGTAATATGAGCAAAACTATCTGGACACTCTCACAAATTAATGGATCCTATCATGCGCATCGAGCTCAGATAAATGGATGCAGATGAATCGACAGATATTAAAAACGCGAGCTAGGTGACTTTGAATGTGATAAAGTAATTGAATTTTACCCTTTTGGGAAATCTATTCGTGAAATTTCTAACATATTACAAGTGCCCCGTTCCATCGTAAATGGTTGACTGTACAACCACGACCTAGGAAACCAAGCTGACTGAGAGAATCGACCGCAGAATGGTGAAAGAGGTTCGGCAAAAAAATATCCAAAATGCTTCCGGATGCACCACCGAGAGCTTCGAACTTTGAGTTTTCATGGCCGAATAGCCGCATATAAACTGAACTTTAATGTAATCCATGCAAAGCGTTGCTTACATGATGGAAGGATCGAAAATCAACCTTTGAGCAATAGCGACGTGTTCTTGTGGAGTGACGAATCACATTTACATTATGTGCGGGACGGTACTTTCTCGTCTGCAGTGTGCTACAAGTAAAATTTGGTGGTGGGGCATAATGATTTTCTCATGATTTGGAATAATCGGTCTAACAAAAGAAAAAACTCTGAATGAATTTTCGAATTCAATTATTATTCATTCTTAATTTTCCTTGGCAAAAATATATCTAACATTTGAATTTCGAAATTTAATTAAACCCACCCTGTTTTTCTTCAAAAGCTTACCTTCATGTTTTAGAACTTCATGCTATCCACATTATGGCACCCATTCTTTTTTAACATTATCTTACACCCGTCTATACAAGATATGAATGCTAGGTTCTTAATCCCATAGAACACGTAAAGAGTTCTTTTGGAAGAATGTCGTGTAACAAATATAGGTGGATAGTCTTCCTAAAAAAGTGCAGCTGTTTTAGCGAAGCAAGTGGTGGATCCACGCCATATTACAATACTTAAATTTATCCATTATTTGCAAAGTGAAAAGTGCCTGGATCTTTTGATCATCTACTGTAGGTAAGGATTCGTCTGTAATGAAGGTGAGGTTTTTCAGGGCTATTCGTACAATTTGGAAAGATAATGAACGTTTCTGGAAAGACGAGCTCTCGCATATTCAAAGAAGATCTAAATTGCCTCGATATATTGGCGAACTCAGATAAAGTTTAAGTTTCTTACGTTATTTAATTCTGAAAGTCATCAGGCTTCCTCTCTCATTGCCAATTTTCTCTTTCATTTTTTATGTTCAATTAGTCTGGTTTGGAGAAAAACAAGTTATATAGAATGCCTATGTAATCTAAACTCTATAACACTTTGAATTTGATTAAACTTTCTTTCTTACAAACAAACTATCTGAAGGGTAATGCAATTAGATAGTCCTGAAAATGAGATTTTTTTTAGAAATATAAAACGAATAAAAAAATAGGGATTTAGAAAATTTCATCATCTAAGTTTTCACCTCTTCTAATAGGGAAAAGCGAAAAGGGCTTATAGATTATTAAGGAAAATGATTTCAAGCACTCAGCGAAGTAATTCCATCTGAAAGGCAAAAGCTTGAAAGCCGTTGGAAAAGTGGCGGGACGAAATTGTGTTTGCGAGTAGAAAGAACACAATCCACCGAGTTTTCCAGCACTGAACCAGTAAAACCAGCAACTCGAAGAGCGTTAAGTTGAGTTCATTTGAAAATTATACACAAAAGGAGGGGTAGAGGAGGAGTTGAGTCTCCCGCAAATCGTAAGACGGTTGTTAATTGTTGGAGTTTTAACTGTTTCGTCGATATTGGCGTTTCGTGGTAGACCTGGACGCCGTCCAAATGTATATTTTAGTGCAAATAATTTGGTGCGGCCTTTATTTTTACTGCTGACGTTCCTGTCATTAAAGTTTTAAAGCCACGAACCCATCTTCAGAGTATATATGTCACCGGAGTTTTGGAGTTGAATAGAAAAGAAAAAAAATTAAGGAAATTGCTTTGTTATTGCTTAAATGACGAACACTCATTCCGTGGTTTGTCAAGAATACGATTGAAAAAAATGTGCTAATAGTAGGAGACTGCAGATGACACACAGTTAACTTTGTTTAATTACTTTGGACCAGTTGGACATTGCTCTTGGGAAGTTATCCAAGATCAAAATGGATGTATTAATGTTTTAGTATCTGAAAATCTTTTCTTTGCGCGCTCCAAATATCGACGTTGTTAATACTTTCTTATCATATTTGTGGCTAACATAGTCTAATCTTTACATTTTTACAACATAAGAATTTGAATTATAATATTTACTTCTTTCAAGAGTCAGCAATTTATTATTGTCATCAAACAGATTTTAAGATTTAAAAAGTTTAAAAACCTATAAATTTACTTATGTCTTTCTGAAGTTGAAATTTGCTTTCGAAGAGCTGCTGAAGACTCTCCGATTGTACACCCTGAAAAAATATTGAATTTTGAAAAAATATGACTGAAGAAATACAAAGAGTCTGAAATATAAGAAGACATTACCTATGAAATATGAGTGAGATCAAAGGCTCATGAAAATCGTAACAGAAAATGGTGAATTGATCAAGGGTCTCTTCCGAGATGAGAACAGTTTACGTTTGCAGCCGTTTGAAATTTTTTATCTGACTCTCAAAAATAGACGTAAAAGTATCGATAAAAGTCGGCGATTCAGCCAACCATCTCATGCCCTGAAACGTTGAAATGCCCGCCTTCTCTGATTCGCTGTGACAAGCGAGTTGGCGATCAAAGAGGCGAACTACGAATTTAACCCTTTATAACCGTATCTGTCAAAATATCTTTACAGAAGAATTGAGACAAGAATCATCAAATTGTAGATCTATAGAATATTACACGCTTTATTCCTCTCAAGATTATAAATGAAACGACTTTGTTCTAGAAGCATATAGCCTTTCAGTTTGCAAACCTTAAACAGAAGCATTATATTCTACAGGGTGAATAGAAAAGTCTGAACCCCCCTTTTATTTTTTGAACCGAAGCAGATATGCCAATTTTGATGAACCCAAAGAATAGGAAGTTGTGGGTGGCCTATCCCATGGTGCACTTTTCATTATCTCAAATATGCAAATTAGGACACATTCAAAATTTATCTCAAAAACCGTAAGGGATAGAGAAAAAAACACAATTGCAAACTTGTTCAGCATAAAAAAACAAACAAAACAAAAAAAAATCATCCAAATCGGACCAACCAATCACCCACAATCACATTGCCACATCGACCATTTCCGGAACAGTGTAGCTTGCCATCCTGGAATTGTTCTGTCTTCTGTGTACTGAAACATGCCTTTTATTTGCTTTTCCGCATGAAAGTGAATGTGAGTATGGTAATTTATGTTAATTTTTTGATTTGCATGCTTTACATGGTGGAAATATCAACATTCAGTTTTCCTTGTGCAGTGTGACTGTTTGTAAGCTACAAACAGTTCACCACGTGATTGCGGGTGATTGGTTGGTCCGATTTGGATGATTTTTTGTTTTTTTGTTTTTTTATGCTGAACAAGTTTGCAATTGGGGTTTTTTCTCTATCCCTTACGGTTTTTGAGATAAATTTTGAATGTGTCCTAATTTGCATATTTGGGATGATGAAAAGTGCACCATGGGATAGGCCACCCACAACTTCCTATTCATTGGATTCATCAAAAATGACATATCTGCTTCGGTTCAAAAAATAAAAGGGGGGGGTTCAGACTTTTGTATTCACCCTGTATATAAAAATCAACGACAGACGATCATAAAGCCTTGCGGAAAAAAGACAATGCATTAAACCTGCCTTTAGACGAAAATTAAGGCCTAAAATCTGGTTTAGAAATACTTGATCTGCCTAAAACCATTATTTTGCCAACTTGTCTGTCGGTTTTGCCTTATTTCTGGTTGCTTATTTCTCACTTTCCTTAAATACATAAATTATAATCCTCAAATGATCTTTTCTGGGGGTTTTGCCAGAGTTGATGTATGGATCTTTGTAAACCGGCTTTTAGTCTTAATTCTGAGAGTCTGCAGGTGTTTTCTCTTCATCAATTACGTCTTTCAGACGATGTTTCCATCATAACTATTATCATTTTGGTCGCTCGAATTTCTCTTCCTTTCAACAGCCATTTCTCCATTTGCTAACCAATGCTAAGGAGAACGTTCTACCCTCCGTGTATTGTTAATGGCCTACTACTTCAAGTGAAGTGCACCAAAGAGATTTGAATGCAGATTACATTTCTGTTTTGGCCTTTTTCAAAGACTCGTATGTGTTTTTCGCATCTTAATATGTATCAAAGTAGTTTTTGTCTTTCACGTTTCTCGTTGGGAATAATAATGAGAATGTATTTGTAAACGCTAAATTAGAGAGAAAGGTAGAGGTAGACCTTATTGAATGATACGTGAAAACTTCTTTATTCCATCACAAAGGTTTTAAACGCAGCCGACGAAAAAGACAGGCCTGGGCACTGAAAAGTAAAATATCCCTTCTTGGATTTTAACAATCAGTGTTTTTTTCGTTTGTTGGAAACAATGAAGGTTAGATTGTTGCTCAGCCTACTATGGTCAGGTGACTTTTCAGTGCTCGGGCTTATTTTTTTCATCGGCTGCGGTCTAATGCAAAAAAATCTTTAAATACTGAAATTTGATTTTAATATTATAATATATTCTTAATGAACATTTATAAAAAAATCATAACTTCAATCGATTTGCATACCCATTTTGATTCTTTTAACATCTCTTCATATCTCCTCTTACCTATTTCTGTCCTTATAGGTTGACCTGTAATCCATTTATACTGAAGAATTTATTTCGTGATACCATAAATCTTTAGGCTTTTTCCTTTATAGATACATTTTTATACTGGTAATTATAAAATTTAATGCCATATGTTTAATGTTTTATCGAATAAATTTTTTAAGATAAATTTTGCTTAATCAAGGAAATGCTTTATACTTCAGTAGATCAAGGTCGCCATACTGATCTACTGAAAATGCCGAAAATTAAAAGGGTTAAAAATATGATAATTAATATAGCATTCGCAAGGAAATCACGAGAAACTGTAAATTAAAACTGTAACAATGTTTTTAACCTCATATTATGTTGTTAGGATTAGTTTTAATTATGAAACGGGTCAATGTCTAGCTCCCCGAGACATGATGATGGCCCTGCCAATATTCATCAGAATAAACCGCTGTTTGGAGAATAAATGTTAATTGCGCATTATTTTTCCGTCTCCTACGAAATGTTTGCTGAAATTCTATTCTTTTATCGTTGGTGGCTTTTGAACGGGGGTTGGGGGTATCAGTGTGGGAAACATAATTAACAGTTTATGACCGGGTCTTAATATGCAGAAGCGGTCGTGACATGTCATCATCACCATCCACTCAATACATCAACGGCAATTGATTGCGCTCTAATTGCACGTCTCCATTTAACTGCATAATTGTTCTCGTACCGCTTTTGTTTTCCAGAATAGTCTAGCAAAAGAGACGGGAGAAGAGTCAACCTTCTGGCCGATGGGGGATCGTTTGTCACTCCGATTGCGATCAAATTTCTCGTGAGAAAGGGGAGCGAATAAAAAAAAATTTTTGGATTTCTTATCCCCTTCCCCACTCCCCCGCCTTTTCCCATTTAATTCAGTTTTTTTAGTATTTATCGTATAAATTTGCAACTTTATTAGAAAGCTGACACATACAGAAAAATATTTCAAAGTCTAGGGCCTTGCTTGCTATTTCAAAGCCGTAGGTCACGTGATTAATTTTTCGTTTAATTCTTTAAAAAATTCGCTTCTTCATGATCGCAAAAGGCAGTTAATATTTTGGTGATTAATTTATAGTTGTATAATGACACGGTATTATGATGTAATTGTAGACAGATATCATTATGTACAACTATTAGCGTAATTTAAACAATAAAATTTTTTCTCTTCTCATGTCAGAAAGAATGAAAAAAGAATTAAGAGGGGATGGAAACAAAAACCTCTAATCGAAGGGAAGGGATATTTGCCAATGAAAAGCAAGGGCCACTTGAGAAACCGCAGCGTGATGTCCAAGCATTTTTACCCCCACTCCCTTTCCCCCATAAGCATTCGTTCCATTTGATTGCTTATAAATCCCTCTTCTACTGTACTTCCTGTATCTCTCTGCGTCTGTCTGCCTCTCCTCGCCCTCCCTCATCTCACTTTCTTTCATTCTTTGGTGCAATGAAGAAACCAGTACCCTATCCCCTTACTCCTCGACCTCCTTCCATAGACAAAGGGAGAAGAAAGCCCAGAACCCCCTGCCGAGGGTTTAACGACCCAATCTTTGAATGGTTTCCCCTCCCTGCTCTTCCTTCCTCCTCTTTTGCTTGCCCCGTCACTATGGTTTTTCTTATTTTCCTTTACCATATCTTCAGCCCATATATTCAAAATATAGTCTGCGCTACTACTTATGCGCTTCTAATCTTTGCCAAGAGGATAAATTGTATGAATATAAAATAAAGTAAAATGTGAATTATATTAATCAATATAAACAACTGCAGCCAAAATTATACATTAACCAAAATAATGAACCAACTAAATTGATATTCACCGAAAGTACTCGCCATTGTTAACGTGTTTTTTAATGTTCTTTAATGATATTTAAGTGAAAAATTTGATACTTCGTCTAATATGGGAAAGTTTCAACTTCCATTCCTTCTTGGATAAACTCAACGTTTAAATTGAATAGTTAATATTTTGTTATATCAACTAGTGCAAGATTCATTCTTTGAAGATATAAACTAACAAGGGAACCATCCGAACCTGTATCTCACAGTTTCACATCAAATTGAAATATGTTACTCACTTAAAGCTACTATTGATGCTTGCAAAGCGTTTCTTTCAAAATAAATCGCGAAAACGAAAACAAATCGAACGCACATAGCCATACAAATAATCCATTGTTATATTATATACTACCAATATGTTGCAATTTCTTATTAATGCAAGTATACAGATTCGGATAGTTCCCTTGTAAGATTTCTTATTTGAAGGACATCCACTGTTATAATCAGACTAAATTGTTAAATTTTATTCTTAAAATTATTATAGGTAATTGGCACTTTTAAACACCTAAATTGGCAAATTTGACGCTTTTATTAATCAAAAGTTACTTATTAAAAAAATTTTTTTTAGTTGGTTCAATATTTTTACAATTTATTATTTTGATTGAGCTTGCTTATATCCATTAAAATAATTGAATTATACAATTTTTCATGAAGATTAAAAAATTGACTGCTTCTAATTGTATATCATACATAGGTGAGTGTTTGCGCAAATACTTGCGAACTTTTATTATCCGCCCACTAGCATATATGATATAATAAAGAAACAAGACAGCAAGATTGTTTGTCGTCTAGTTTTTCACAAATATCACAATTGCCTGTTATCTACAGTAGATATTTAATGTCAAAAAGATGATCAAATGATTTTTGACTATAATTTACTAAAATCGCAAGTAAAGTTCAGATCTTGTTAAAAAGTGCAGACCAATCGTATTTAATGTAATACATGTTCTTTATATTAAAAGATGCTTCCATATACTTTACATAAACTTTGATTATGAATTTTAACAAATATTTTTAAAAAGAATTTTTAAATTTCAAAGGCTTGGGGACCATTTATAATTAATTTTTTACATTTTAATTTAATTAGACCTAATAATTTTCAATCTCCAATATTTAATCTCTTCATTTTTATACATATAATTGCCATTTTTAATTAAGTCAGGTGTCCTTCCCTCTGCTTTTCAACTTTCTACGAAGAAATCTTTAGATAGAATCTAATCTAACTTTCGCAATTTTTATTAATTCCCAAGGAATATCGTTCTAGCATATTTGTTGGAAAAGGAATTTGCTGTCAGATATGTCGTTCCATCATGTCTCAAATATTCTCTTTGAGGTTGAGATCTAAGCTCACGGGCGTCAAGTTTAAATGATGGAAGTCCTCGTCATGCTTTCTGAACTACTGATGAACCAATCATGGACGATGACCAAAAGCGTTGTCCATGAAGAAGCCATCACATGCTAAGCAACAATGTTCAGGTATCCGTAGGGCCGTGAATACTAGGGGACCATTTCCATCCAGCTGAAGGAGCTTAATAAATACCACAACCATCAGAACCCTGAGTTGTCTTGATAAAACATGCTGGATCCATTGCTTCATTTGTCTCCCGCCAAATCCTCTGCCCGCAATCGGTACAAACAACGTGAATCGTCTTTCGTTATACCACACAACCTTCTTCCAGTTTTCACGTGTCAAGTCACGATGTTCCAGACACCACAGTAGACGTTGTTCTAGATACAGCAGTTCTTTGCAGAAATTACGGGTTTCATACAGGATACGACTGCCGATTTGGATCCGCTTCTGTTCTCGGCACATGGCTCTGCCAGATGTGAGTCGGAAACAGCCTTGATTAAAATCATTTGTCAACTGTTGCACAGTAGCTGTTCTGTTTCTCCGTACAAGTCGTTTTAAACGACAGTGGTCTCGTCCATGATTGATTGTTTTTGAGCCAGTCACACCTTCAACAAGACTATGGCTACCCTGGATTTCCAGCTTTTGAGAATCAGTCATTTGCTTCGTTATTTCAACCGCGGCTCCAGTTAGACGAGCATCCAAATGAGTTCCTTTTCAAAGTTATTTTTCCCCATGCTGATCAGGTCTATGATTAGACTCGTACAACTCCTTAAATAGGTGATAAGTACTCTCTTGAATCATATGACTTCAAACCATTTCGCATAAAAAAGGATTAAAACAAAATTGTATGTTTCAAACATGTTTCTAATTCATTGTATATGAAAACATAAGTGATAATTTTTGAGCTTTACTCTTAAAACTTTAAACGGAAGACTTTCTCCTTTTCCTTCCTGTCTTCTTAAATGGCCATTCTTCTCTTGTGAACCTAAAATTAATCTCTGTCTTGTTCCATTAATTAAGATTAAGATTCTCCCTTTTTCTCCTTGAATAGATGATTTATAGAATAGAGCAATTCATTAAGTTAAAATTTTAAATGATTATCATTGAAGCAATTACTCAAATTTATAATGAAGTTAAAATTTAGAACAAATAAGCTGGAAAGCCACGGGTTAATTACAGCTGTCATTGTTTCCCTTTAATCAGAAAGTTAAAAATAAAGGAAAATTTAAGGAAAAATTTTTTTTATATATGAGAAGGAGTGGTTTAATAATATTTCAGTTACATAAATACGAGGGGAGATCAATAAGTAATGCAACACATTTTTTTTCTCGGCCAATTTTGGTTGAAAAAACTGGACATTTCTTGTGGAACATTTTCAAACATTTCCGCTTCGTCTCGTAAAGTTTCATTGACGTCCGATATGTGACAGCGCTATAGTGAGCTGTTAAAGTGGCGTCTACAATGGAGGTGCGTTCCAAACAACGGGCAGTGATAGAGTTTCTTTTGGCGGAAAACCAGGGCATCTCAGATATTCATAGGCGCTTGCAGAATGTCTACGGTGATCTGGCAGTGGACAAAAGCACGGTGAGTCGTTGGGCAAAGCGTGTGTCATCATCGCCGCAAGGTCAAGCAAAACTGTCTGATCTCCCGCGAGCTGGCCGGCCGTACACAGCTCTGACTCCTGCAATGTCGGAACATGCGAACACTCTCATTCGAGCAGGTCGACGGATTTTTATCTGTTTGGCCCAATGAAGAACGCAATCCGTGGGACCCACTACGCGGGTAATGAAGCAGTTATTGATGCAGCACGACGTTGGCTCCGACATCAACCAGTGGAATGGTACCGTGCAGGTGTACAGGCCCTCACTTCAAGGTGGCGTAAAGCCGTATCATTGAATGGAGATTACGTTGAAAAATAGTGTTGTGTAGCTAAAAGATTGGGGAATAACATGGTGCATTTGAATACTGAATAAAACAACCCCCTTTTTCAGAAAAAAATGTTGCATTACTTATTGAACTCCCCTCGTATATGAATCTCCTTTTTTAATGTTAATGAAATGATATAAATAAAATAAATAAACAAATAAATAGTCACCAAAGTTCTGATGAGAGTAGACTTGTTGAGTGATGGAAGAAATTGCTGAACAAAGGTATAGATCTTGTAAAAAGACAGAGGAAATACAGATGGAAGACAGAAGAAATGTTGAACAAGACACAGATATTGTAAGCAAGAAGATGGTACACTTAAAACCTTTCCTCCAACTGTACGGCCTTCCTGCCTACAATATCTGTGCATTGTTCAACATTTCTTATATTTTCCATGTGTATTTCCTCTGTCTTTCTACAAGATCTATAACTTTGTTCCATCCCTCAACAAGTCTACATTCATTATAACTTATATTGGTGACTCTTTATTTATTTTTTATGTATTTAATTTTATTTACCATTAAAAAGGAGATTCATATACAGTATTTATGTAATTGAAATATTAGTAAAAAATTCTTTAAAACTTCTTAATATTTTTTCACGTCCACTTTAGATTAAACGTATTTAATATTTTGCCAATACTGCCCAAAATGGCGCAAACTTTTATTTTTATATGAGAAGAAAAGAAGAAATGCTATAGAAATATTTTTCAATAGGCATTCGACATAATAACAAGGCATTGCTTAAAGAAGTTCGTTGCTTTATATCACAGTGTAAGTAAGAGATATAAACGTACAGTTATTTCGCCCCAAAATAGTATTTGTCATTATCTTAAAAGCGTCTAAAATACTTTTGCTAAATTTAACAAATTGAATAAGATTGTCGAATAGTAGGGACTCGAATGAATGAGATCCGAATTGGCGTGGTTTTTAAAGTACGTGAATTTTTTACGCCCAACCTAACGCTAACCTATCATTATGAAAAAGTTGCGACGTCGTCCGCTCTTTCTTTTTTCCACCCATTTCCATTAATTCTTCTTTCACTCGCCACCCTCTCTCTTTCTTTTTAGGCATTCTCCCTCTCCCTTCGCCTTCCTTCACGTCATTCTCAATCTTTTCGGTGCTCCATCTAATCCCCAATTTCCCGGGGCAACCAATTCAACTGCTGAATTGGCGGGTCCACTTTGACCCCTCTTCTGCTCCTTCGGACTTGTGAAGTCCACTGACCACAAGAAGCCATTGAAAGCTTTTCTCGCCTGAGAACTTTGTCGTTAGCGCTGAATGCTGTAAATAATCTACTTATAATGGGATGGTGGTCGAAAAACAAGCGCTCTCTTCCAACCAGCCACTGGAGCAGTGGCAGCGGCCACCACCTCCAACGGCAACGTCGAGCCACTCCTCTTCCTTACTCCTTACTCTCTGTTCTCAGTATTTTTTCCCCTTACTTTCATCCCTCAGCCGGGGAATTAAGAACAATTCATGACCCTTTCATGAATAACTTATGCTTGTTCTTAGGAGTCGGGTGCATGAATAAATTATTGGCTTATCTGTTAATGCGCTTTTAAACAACTTATTCCGAGGAAGGATGTACTGGCGCTCTTAGCAAAACCATCGGTCAGTGCGTGTGGAATTATCTATGAGAGTGCACGATAGCAAAAAAAAAAGGCGAAAACAAGAGATTAAATGTGTTTGAAATTTAATTTTAATTTATGCGGATACCATATTACAATTGCCTGTTGCGGTAATATTTTTTAAGACATCTGAATAGATCTGACACAGATTGTAATCATTGGAAATTTTAAAATTAATTTAATAAAAGTATTAAACAAATAACTCATGATAATTTATTAAATCATTTATCTATATACGAAGGCTATTCCGAAAATTCATGCTCTGGCAACACTGCGCTGATTTTGTGACCGTTGCCCGTGATGATAGGCTGTGACGTGCTTTATTTATTTGAGTAAAACCAATAAGCAATTGTCCGTTTTTTGCTCGATATAAAAGTTGAACTGAAGAAGGAGATATAGTTAATAACCAGACAAAAGGTCACTATTGAAAATGAGTGGTCAATTTCTAGACCATTCTACGTATAACTCAGACTTTACCCCTGGGATTTCTGAGCTTTTACTACGTTAAGAAAAAGTTTAGACGAAGGAAATTTAGCACGGTCCAGAAAGTGAAAGCTGCCATGTCTACTGTCTTGTAGTGACTCTCAGAAAATATTCTGCTACACGTATGTGAGAAGACAGTGCTCAGACAGTGTTGAGTGAAAAAGAAAATCCCTTTTTTGAAAAGAAACTCACACTAAACCTCCTAATACTGATCTCAGTCGGCATAACTTTTGTATATGTTGTCACGCAATGAACATACAAAAATTTAGCTTTTGTATGCTTTCAAATTGCAAATGTTGCAATAAATTAGGTCTTTGGATTAAGAGAGTCGCTAATAAACGACTACCACATTAAAAGTTCTAAGTTACAACTCCATTTCACATTAATAGAATATTCGCGTTTTCGACATGGAACTTTGGAAAAATATTGTTAAAAAAGTAGTTTAACTTCTTACAAACTGAAACGTATCATTTCATTATCCAACATTTCAACTTACATTTCTGAAAATATCTGTGATTTCCTTTGAAAATTAAAAAGAAAATAAATTGCAAGTAAACCACTCCTGTTTCATGAAAATGGAATACGCGGAAAATCTTTTCAGGAAAATGGAATAAGTTTATAGAATTTCGTTCAAATCTTACAATAATAAACAATCTAAGCAACCAAAACAAATAAATAGGGCTTTGTACTGTAGGCTCTACACTGCATCAATATGGAGTAGCATCAACTTTTGCTCGAATTACAGCACGAATTATTTGATTCAATCACAGACTTGCACTGGTCTGCTGCGATTTCACTCAATACTTGATGAATATTTTATTTCAGTTCATTCCTGGTGGACGGTAGAAGACTTGCAGTGTTTTCTTAACAATGTCCCATAAGTTCTCGATTGGATTAAGGTTCGGGGTAATGCCTAGTCAATCGAGAACATTCAAACTTTGCTTCTCCAAGAAAAGTTTGGTTGATTGATTTTGCGGAGTGAGCAGGTGCTTTATCATGCTGGAATATGCACTCCCGTTCCCGTACATCTCTTCAATTGATGGGATCAAAACCTACTCAATATGTCTTGGTAGATGTTAGCATCAACGGTGGAATTAATAAAGCATAGCCTGCTAACACTATACGCTCCAGATCATCCCACTTGTTGGATTCTTCACAGATCTATTTAAGCAGACCTTTGCGACGCCAAAGATGAGGATCTTGATTGCCGAAAGATATGCAAAATTTTGATTCATTTGAGAAAATTACTCATTTCCAGTCTTCTAATGTCCAGTGTTGCTTTAGCAAAATGGAATCGCCTTTTTCTTTGTGTCTTATTTAAAAGAGGCCTCCTTTTTGGAGCTCGAGAACGAAACCTAAGTCTTTCAACCGACCCCAAGTGGTTGTTCTGGAAGCATGAAGCCCATGTTTGTTCCGTATTTTGGTTAGTTGACTGAGACCTTTAAAACAATTTTCAATTGCGATCTTTTTCAGTATTTTATTCTCCCGATCACTTGTTTTGCGTTTTTGATCTCAGTTCTTTCTTCGACTGACCAGATCTTTAATCCGAAGTCACGTTTGGTGCTATATTTCGCTGAAAAGTTTTACAAAAATTAGTTCTTATACATCGGTTAACAACTGATCGTTCCATCAACACGCAGATATATAATTGATAAAATAAATTATTCCATTATCCAAAACAGTTTCCGGCCATTCCATTATCATGTCATGGTTCACTCGCTATTTATTTGTCTTTAATTTTCAAAAGAAATTCAAAGATATTTTTAGAAACGTAAGGTGAAATGTTGGGTAATAAAATGCTATATTTCATTTTGTAAAAAGTAAACTACGCTTCCAACAATATTTTGTCAAAGTATAGTTTGATGTTGTAAACGAGAATATTCCAAAATGAAATGGAGTTGTATATTCGTTAGCACAGAAAGCTGGGTTTATTCTAATTATCAATCTAGTATCCATATAGCAAAGAATTACTTTGGGTTAGCTTTTTATTTATCTTTGCTATTATTGTATTTCTTTATCTACACTAGGCTACGTTGATTTGATTAAACGCCTGGTGGTCAGCCTTCAGCAATTTCCTTTCATCTGCGTTAGCTGTTTATGGCTCTACAATACACTAACTCCAATTAACTTCCCCAATAAAGGCAGTGTCCAGAATCCTTAAAAGGAGGGTGTTTTGACTTTTAAAGGGGAGTTCTTTTATATATATTTTATAATTTCTATACAGGCAACCCCATTGGGAAGGGATGGCTCAAAAACCTCTCAAACACCCCCGTGGATACGGCTTTGCCTCAATTAGGGTGGCTACGGACTACCGGTGCTAAATCAGATCTGTGTTAAATTCTCCACGTTTTTATTTCTATAAATAGTTTATAGTTTTATTACGCTTTTTTTAGAATTATAGAAGAATATTTATATTATTAGAAATTTAAAATTCCAAAGCCAACGAACAGCAAGAAAGATGTTCTTTATTTGTAGGATAATTTTGGGGATTTTTTATATCGTATAGCGTAGGTTTTACTAGTTTAATTATCCCTGTGGCTTGATCAAAAAATAAACCTAATCAGATAGCATTGATAAAAAAGAAAACAACGTTAAATCCCACGACAATTAATTCGAATTCATTCATTCCTGTGACTCTGTTCGCTACTCTGTAAATAAAAAAGGGTTAAAATTTACTGGCGTCATTAATTTTACACCGCGAGGATTATTGGGAGGCATTAACTTTAATTCAGTCTGTGAATCACCAAATGAATTTAATTAAATCAACAAACGAACGAGAGTGAACCATTGCTGGTGTCGTCGTCGGCATCTGCTCTCTTCTCGGGTCTTTTGCCCCTTCTTCAGTCGAAACACCGAAAAGGAAACGGACTGACTCAAGAAAGAACCCGAAACAGTAATCTTCGTTTTTTTTTTACCATCTAGGGGAGGGGGAGATAAGGAAATAAAAAAAACAATCATCTTTCGGCTCCATTCATTTTAATCGGCTGATCGTAAACTAAAAGCGATTAAATTTAGAAATCTTAAGTGCAGACATAGCTCTCCATTTAATAAATTTCCTTTCACTTTAATTAAATGCTAAGAATGGATAGATGCTATGTTTGATTATAGAAGCGATTTAATTACTTATTTCGGATATAATGTCATTAAGGATAATGTTTTCTAATTAAAAATATTAAAGTTATTTTTATAAAAAAAAACATATATATTATAGGCAGCGATTATAATTGAAAGATGATGAAGACGGAAAAAATTGGGAAATGAAAATTGAACATTTATAGTATGTGTATAGCTTTCCCTTATCTATATTATCCTTTTCAAATTCTACTTAATAACTACAGCTGTACTGTTGTCTTCTGGAGTATCAGTAATCTGAGCTCATCATAGCCTTATATGACATAATCATATTGAGATGTTTTTCGCGCTCAGAATATTACCGGCTACCTAAATAGACTTTAATATAAACGTAGATACAGAAAATTTAGCCTTTTTTTAACAAGCTTGAAACGTCGTTGGCAGTCAACACGTTTAATTAAAAGTGTTTTCATTAATACTTTAGGCTAATTTGTTTTTTTTCCCGCACGAATGGTCTCCATTAAGATCTTCAAACATCAAATTTAGAAAGGGAATTTATGTAACTTTTATAATAATAAACATGTAATTTTTAAAGTCACTTCGCATTAATAACGCATAATTTGGCTCTTTAGAACGAGCTTTACTGAAAATAAACTCTTCCACTGTGGTCACTTTTGTGATTTTCAAGTTAGCACTACCACAAAATTTAAACAAACCGGAGGCGCGGGAGGGGGGTGTGTGTAAAATATTCGTTTAGTTTTGGCGTATAAAAGAACGAAATAAACACTGCTTCTATACTGGGCTGCCACTTTATTAGGTGCACCTGTCTAGTAGCATGATGAATCTTCATTAGCCCTCAAAACCACATGTAATCGTTTGAGCATAGATTCAACGAGATGCTGAAAACGTTCAACAGAAATATTGGCCCATGCAGACATAAGAACTTCACGCGATTCCCGGAGATTCAATGAAGGCGTAGGCAAGGTGCGAACGGTCCTTTCCAGCTCATCCCCCAAAGAAGTTTAATGGGGTTGAGATCTGGCTCTGTTTGCTGCTGCATTATCCTACTGGAAGGAGCCATCTGCGTGCGGATAAACTGAGCATGAAGGGGTGAATTTGATCTGTTACAATGTTTATGTATGCTTTGGCGTTCAAACGACTGTCTACAGATATTAGAGTCAAGAAAACATCCACCACACCATTACTCTGCCTCCACCACCTTGCAAAGTCCGCACCAGACACGGAAGGGTTCATGGCTTCAAGTTGTTTTCGCCATATTCTAAGCTTTCCATCAAATTAATGCGGCAGGAACCTAAATGCGTCCGACCAAGCAACTTTTTCCAATCATCAATGGTCCAATCCTTGGGTGCTGTGCCCACAGGAGGCGCGCATTCTTGTTCTTCTCTGAGATCATTTATCCGAGATGGTCTTCGGCTTTGGTAACCCATTCGAGTCGATGTGCGACTAGTTGTCCGTTCTGACATTGTTTTCTGGCTACCTGAATTGTAATGAGCAGTAATTTGTGTGTTTTGTCGCCTTTCTGTTTTCGCGCACAAGTTTTGACATTCTCCTCTGGATTCTTTCATCAACAAGGGTTTTCCGTCCACAGGAGTCACGATTTGCTACATGTATTTCATTCCTTGTTCGATAAACCCTTGAAATTGTGGTACATGAAAAGTTCAGGAGAGTCGCCGTTTCTGAAATGCTCATTTCAGACCGTCTTGCATCCATGCCACAGTGGGAGTCCCTGGTTTTCGTCAATTTTGCTATGGTTTCACGCTTAACTAACCGGAGAAAAGTTGCTTCAGGATATTTATACCATGATTTGTGATCATGTGACTTGCAAATCAGGCAGTCATTCAATTTGAATATTTTGTGAGGCGTACCTAATAAAGTGGCATCTCAGTGTGAACTCCTGATAGATAAGCGCTGATGGTTTTGCGAAATTCCTATCGTGTGCTCTTTGGTCTCTATGTGATCTTCTAATATACTTTTGGGCCACGAATAACATGCAAAAACCTCAGATACGGTCGTTTTAGTTAGATGAATACCCTTGGAAGTCAGTCATCTCGGCTGAATTAGCAACCTCATGATGTCGTTGCACTGGCTAAATATTTTTGGAGGCCCAAAGTTGTCTTGCGTTTGTCGGAATCGCATATTTTCTCGGAAGCCATGTAGCTAGTGATTTTATCATAACCCTTGATATTTGTCATTGGATCAAAGTGCAACGAAAATCATAGAAGCAGAACTTTGCATTGTACCTATGAAGCATCACCGCAGCCTAGATTTGCGTTCCTCTTTCGGGACCATACAAATCATCCCGCTTCCATTAGTTCATTCTACGAGAATTGATACATAAACATTAGATATTTACGAACAACTCCCTAGTGATTCGGCTTTAGCTGTTAAAACTCTGTGATGGCTCTATGCGCGACACGCTCAGCAGGAGATGGCATTTTGAAAAGCTGATTATAGTCGTGCCATCGGGATTAATTCAATTAAGCATTACTATTAAAATTGACGTTGGCCAAATGCTAGCTCTTTTGCAGAGATGAAATTTTTTAAGTGAGTTAGATTATAATATTTACTACATACAGGATGTAACAAAAAAATCGGGACAGTGGAAATCTCGTTAAATACTCATCGGATTGAAAAACAAATAACATGTTTAATATTTTACAAAAAGCTATCCAATGATACAAACTCGACTTCCCCCACCCCCACCCATTGAGGGTGGGAGAGGGATAACTTTGAAATCTTAAATAGGAACCCCTATTTTTTTTGATAAAGATTCAGATTCTACGGGAAAAAATACGAAACTTTTATCTGAAGCTTTTTTTTTCAATTCGTTACAGATGGCGCTGTAATCGCAAAAAAATCAGTTTTTACGATTCTTTCGAGAAATGTACTTCCCACCAAAGATGATATATTTCAAGATACGTGTACAATTGAATTATTGTCAAGCCCTCCCTCGCGCTCCCTTATGGATCAAGGGGGGGGGGGGGCATGTTCAAAAATTTTAATGGGAACCCTTACTTTTTAATGAGGATTTGTAGTATACGCTGATTTGAAATTCTCATGCTCCAGAGTATGAAAACGGTGTGTATATTAACTACTCTTAGCGTTACCCAAGAACAACAACGTACGTAATAATTTCTGTTACCTTCGAGGTGCTTTTCGTTGCCTAAGACATTTGCAAATATCAAATGTTTTACAGTAAGTGTTCGAATTGAGCTCCTTGTTGGATCTGACAATGTCCTATTCGAGTGAAAATCCGGCTACAGCGTTTCTAATGAAGTTAGGCTCAATAAGTGGAGTTTCGTCAACGATCCTTAGTCGAAGATCATCTAGTGTGGTTGGCATCGTTTGTAGACACGGTTTCTTAGTTGACCCAGAGAAAATAGCCCAATGGCGGCAAGTCAGGGGAACGAGGCAGCCACTTAATATCGCCTCTTCTTCCAATTCCAGGGAATTGCATGTCAACAAAATGTCGAACACTTAATACAAAATGCGGTCCCAATCCACCTTGCTGAAACCATGTATCGTCAAAGTTATCTTCTGTATCTCTCTGATTGCTGGAATACTTGATTCCGCAGCATAACCTTATACTTCGCAGCATTCAAATTTCCGTCGATGGAAGATGGACCAATTATTGCATTGTTCAGCATTCCCGCTCAATTTTTATGGTATTACATATGAGCTTCAAGCGACCAATAGGGATTGCTGTCAGACGAAAATCTGCAATTTTGTCTGTTGACGTGACCGGATAGTTCAAAAGTGGCTTCATCGGGAAAAACAATGCTGGATCGTCATCAAATTCGTCTCATCATTTATTCACAAAAATCCATACGGCGATCAGATCACCTTCATTCGGCTTCGTGTATCAGATGAGTTTTGTAAGGGCGAAACTTTATTTTCTTCAAAATTCTGTCCACAACCATGTGGCTGATATGTATTTGAGCAGCTTTACAGGTACTGAGGAGAGGATCTTAACGACAGTGTAACGTCAAGCTGTTTTTCCTCAGAAATCGATGATTTTTGTCGACCAGGAATTTCACGATGTTTGACATTTTCCGTTTCCTGGAAGCGCCTTACGCTATGCTCGACAGTGGATCTTGAAATGCATTGTTTGGATCGCGAAAATTTTCGTTAAATAGTGCCTTACTTCAGCGTAAGTCCTTTGACCATCCTCACATCACCAGAATATTTAGTTTTTATTCTTCAGAATGGTTGACCATTGCGTTTGAGTAGATATAATTTCTGTTTTTTTTTTTAATTTACAACTTAAGATAGTGAGTGATAGTTGAAATTCTAGTTTATAATAAAGAAATTGACGTTTCTCACATGTGTGACCGTCTTTAACAGTGGAATTGATCTGAGCTTTCCGAAATAGACTTTGGAAGTGTCCAAATTTTCCAAATTTTTCAAATCGCCTCTTATTTATCTTTTGGTGAGAAGTGTATTTCTCGAGAGGATCGTAAAATCTGATTTTTAAGATTTCAAAGTTTTCCCCACCCTCACGGGGTAGGAATAGGGGGCTCTAGTTTGGTATCATTGGATAGTTTTTTGAAAAATATTAAACACGCGTTTTTTGTTTTTTCGATCCGATGTGTATTTGTCGAGATATTCCACTGCCCCGATCTTTTTATTACCCCCTGTATATTAAATTGATTAAGTTATTTCTTGATGGAAATCCTCATATAAGTTAAGAAATGTTATCAGCGCAATCTTTTTTTACTACAATTTCTGTTTAAGCTGGAATCATACGTAGTCTAATATTATAGTTTGATATTATATCAGTAATCCAGTTATTTAGTAAAAACGAGAGAGTACAAACCAAGGTTTCGACGAAGAATATTTTATGATCGTTTAAAGTTATTTGGAACAAAACATGTATCTCAAAAGATTACATTAAACAGTGATTGATTTGTTTATGTAATAAATTATAATGTAATAATAAATAAATGCACGGCTCTATAACAATTGCTTCTGAAATGTACGTCGTGTCCATTAGGAAAACAAACAAGAAAAACAATTTTAAAAAATGAAGGTTCTTAACCGTTATTGTTCGATGAAAAAAGAAAAGAAAGTAGGGTAGATATAATATTTCATTTTTTGTTTCCGCTTCTCAAATCATTTCTTATGATTCATCGCAGAATCAAAAACAAGTTACTGACAAAACATTTAAATATTGAAATTGTTCATACACTTCAATTCACGAACACTTTTTTTTTGTTTTCTTTAATGGTTCGTGGCTCAATAGATAGCATTTCAGACGGTTTGAAGCCAAAAAAAGAAGTCTTTTCTCACCCCCACCTCCTCGCTATTCCTTTCTTCCGTTTTCTACACTGTCTGAAAGATTTTTCTCCCCTTAAACTGTGTAATCGTTGCGACGGATTCGCTGGATAATTCAAAAGAAGCGTTTTCCGGTGGAAGACTAACTGGCGTGTTTTGTTGGAGTTAGCCGCGCAGGCTCCTCCTCGGGAACGGCATCTATTTATTTTCCGCCGCCTCCCCGCTGCCGCCGAACGGTTTAAGAGCGCCACCGACGACCGAGCAACCCTCCCTCATCCACCCACCCACTACCCTCTCATACACTTCTTTTCCCCACCATCCTTCCCTTTCATTCCAACTCGTCTTCCTCCTTCTTTTCACTGGCTTCGCAAGAAAAAAAAAAAGAAACTCCCGAAGAAGAAGAAAATTCACTTTATTAATCAAGTCTTGCAGCCATTCCATCTTCATCATCATCATTAAACCAATATTCCATCAGGAAAAATAATGGCAGGCTATCATCATCATCACCGGGCTTTGCCAACGTCACCTCTGAAAGGGATCATTTTTATTAGCAATCGCCGTAATCACTCCGGGTTTCTCTTTTTCGCTTTTGTTACACTGCTGAATGCCATAACAATTTCCACGGCTTCGCTTTTATTTCTCCTCTCCTAAAAGCCTGCACACAAGAACAAAAGAACAGCCATAAAGTTATAAACAAGGTAGACCATCAACAACAACCCTGAGCTTTTTAGGCGACAATAAATCGAAACCCGTTCCCTATACTTATAGTGTTAAAATTTTATGGTAAATAAGCCTTTAATTTATTCTTATTCTTCTTGAAAGTATAGAAGAACTTAAAAGCTAAAGCAAAGAATGTGCTTGCGACGGTAATTTGTTAATACAATGAAACCCGCAGTGGGCCTGATTTAATGACAAAAGAAATTGACGTCACAGCTTAGAAATTTACATAAGATTTACATAATTATTAAGGTAATCTTACCCAACTGTATCCATAAATTAAAAATAAGAACAGTCGATGTACATTCGACATAACATTACATGTAAGATGATATGAAGACTTTGAATATCAATCAGGTGCCTCCTAGCACATTGTTTTTCATCTATAACGTCTACACCGAAATACCCTATTTTACTTTGCTCCCTGTACCTCAGGTCTAGAAAAGTATAGAGCCGGGATAAAAATGCAAATAAAGGAACCAAATCCATGTTGATTTTATTGCTTTTTTATAGACGTGAATAGATAATACAAAACGTAGCTTCCAGTAGCATTTAACAACGAATAAGGAATCAAATGCAAAGTAACAGCCATTATCCCAACCTAGCCACTTGCAAGTTGGAAAAAAGCTTAGTCTCACGTTTAATACCCGATCAAGGCAGCCTTTTTCTCAATGACCTTTATTAATCTGTTTGTCATTGGTTCACTAAGTTTCACTAACACTCCTAGATCAAGGTTTTGCCATGCTGCAGTGGTACTATTCACCAAATCTTCTTTATTACTGTACTAACGGAAATTGCTGTTTACAGAACGCACTAAGATTCCCCAAATGTTCTCCACTGGGTTGAGAACTGGACTCCGGGATGGCTAATCTAGAGCAATCACAGAATTAGCGTCAAATTAGCTGTGAATCGTAGCACTGTCCTGCTGGAAAATCAATTCACCCTCCGTTTTGAGCGGACCGTATGAAAGCAGATTATCCGCCAGAATATCTTGATATGCAGTGGAATTCATCCGCTCTGATACGAATGCAGTAGATGTAGTTATGCCAGCAGCAAACCATCCCCAAGTCATTACTGAGCCACCTCCAAACTGTCTCTTTTGAGAAGAATTCCTTTTCATCTCGAATATAATGCTAATAGTACTTGAATTCATCTGATCCGTCCATATTGAACTTCTTCTCGTCTGAGAACACAACATTCTTCCACTTGTCACCGTACGCAACGTATTTTTTAGCAAACGCCACACCCGCTTCACGATGAGCTGCTGTCTTCCTTCCATTTTTGAGTAATGCAGATTTGGAGAAGAATGCAACACATTTCGTACGGTTCTACTAGTGCACGGGAGGTCTAGTTCGGCAACAATCTGAGGTGCTGATGACGAGCAAGGCTTCTTATTCTTGATGTCTAGCGAGCGGAAAGTGCACTTGGCCTGCCAGACCTGGGTGCCATTCCATGTTTATCTGGATTTTGGAGAAATTTGTTAACAGCTGACTTGGAATGTCCAATTTCTTTCGCAATTTCAGATCCAGTCTTTCCGCATCTCTTAAGAGCAACAATTTGCCTTCTTTCATACTCTGAAAGATGTTGCCCTTTTGGCATCTAGTATATTGGTGTTATATTACACAGACAGTATGGTATATGCTCTCATATGACGTTGCTGTATACTTTCATCACCTTAAATAATCCTTTCAACTAATAAAATATGCAAGAAAGTGGACGACTTTAAACTTTTTTCCACCTTGCAAGAGGGTAGGTTGGCATAATGGCTGTTAATTTGCATTTGATTCCTTATTAACTAAACAGGTGGTGGCCTTACAGTATAACAGAGGGACATCAGGAGTTCCAACTAGTTT
>JAHWFO010093131.1:1951004-2037177 GCA_023313115.1 Rhysida immarginata
AAAAAAGTTACAGCCATGGAGACCTTATTTATCAATCGCCCCTCGTACATGCCATATATTAGAATTGAAAGTTCAAACGGTACCATTAGGGCACGTGCTACTAAACCAATAACCACTATCATTATTTACTCGTTATATTCACTCATGGCACGTTGGTACAATTTGTTTGATATATTACTTGCCATATCTTAGCATTGAACGTTCCAATGGTACCATATGATATCATCAGGCACCATAAAGGCACGTGCTATAAACAATAACCATTATCATTATTTACTCGTTATATTCACTCATGGCACGTTGTTACGAGTTATTTGATATGTTACATGCCATATCTTAGCATTGAAAGTTCCATTTGGTACCATTAAAATACGTATTACTAAACATTTCACACCAACATTATTTACGCGTTATATTCATTCATGAGAAATCCTTGCACATACACGTGCCATTAAACCAATACCTGCTATCACTAGTTACTCATATATTCGTTCATGATATGTTGTGACGATTTGTTTGATATATTACATGCCATATCTGGTTATAGGAAGTTTTTAAGGGGGTATCATAATTAAAGCACGTGCCATTATAGTACGTACTTATTCCGGCTATCTCACGTTCGTACTTGTTCGTGCTCTGTCCCGTATTAATGGATTGGTGAAAACAGACTTTGAAAAAGTTAATTCGTTTTCAAGTTATTGTAATAAATACTAAGCTCCCTAGGAATAAAAAAATTCTCTTGATTTAGAGACCGAACTGCCCTTTCAATAATCGTCAAACACGTGCATCCTGCACGCGCACCATCTCATTAACGTTTAGAGCACGCGCAGAGCCGAACCCATGTATGTTCTCAACACGCGTTTTTCCGAATGCGAGGATAATTCGTGTCTTCCAGCAATTCAATACATGCACTCTTTCTATTGCAACGCAATGAATTGTGGGATTGTCTACAGACGGACGGACGGACGGACAGCTGGACAAACCGATCACATAAACACATTTCTAAAAAGCATATCCTATTTTAATAAGATTACAAAATAAGGATGTTTCGTTGTAGACACCTTGTATTTTCTTCCAGTATTGAATGGCCATTACGATACTTTTTTTGGAGCTATCTTCTTTCAACCTACTGACAACTGTTTACGGAGCGAACAATACTTTAATGTCGGAAAGAACTGAAAGATACTAGCTTAAAAGTCAACGCAAAAAGATAAGACCCCCCCCAAAGAAATTTTACGTTTAGTTTAACTTGCCTCCAAAGAAACCTTCACAACGACCTTCAGTATTTTGAAAGAAAATACCTTTAGTACTTGGAGAAAAGAATAAAATACAATTTCTGGTTAAAACAGATATAATTTTCGTGTATATATGATGCTTAAGAGATAAAAGAATAGAAGCTCCTTGTGTTCTTCAAAACAGTCTTAATGAGCCATGTAAAAGCATTAATAATGGATACGATGCACACTGTGGAAATCTAATTCCGTAATTTAAAATATTCAGTAAATGGAATTTTTTTGGTGGGGCGGAGGAGATTACCAGAAAACTTAATCGGCTTAGTGCGGATTTCTTTGACAACAGTTAACGGGTCATTTAGCAAATTTTCTTATGGGGGAACGGGAAAGCTTACGTAATCCATTATTGTTTGCATATCAACTTCCTCGAGCTAAGGAATATTAGAAAGCATATAATTTCATGGAATATTGCGTCAAGGCATTAATTAAATGACTATCTTTCTTACGTAATTAAATGACAAACACCAAATTATTTTCTAAAATTGTTACTCTCATTGTTCTCTTTATTTTGCTTGCCGAATAAAGATTGTATTTAAACTTAGAGGTAAAACCGTATATATAAGGTTGAAAACATGAAGATTGAATAAATTATAAATTATGCAGGGTTTAGAGGAAATTCCCGAAATAGATGAATAACTTTAGAACAAAAGGTAATAATCAAAAAGTTAAGTCTATCTGTAGGAAAATGCCCTTTTGCCCGATTGAATAAAAGTATTCCCAGCGGCTCTAGTGTTAGGGCTGAGAATTTAACGAAAACTAACTTTTGAGCCATGATAGAGAAAAAAATTTCATTTACAAAGTTGTAGAACATCGCCGATCTCGATAAATAATATAAGAGCGATTTCAAGCGCTTGCTCTTGTACTGTATATGTAAATATTGCAATGTACGATTCCAAAATGTATCCCGCACATGGATTTTATGAGTTTTATGCTTTTGTTTTCTTAATGCACTGTATCTCTATAGATAGATCTAACTTTTATGACTAGCATCTTTTGTTCTAAAGTTATTTGACTGTTTCGGTAATTTCCTCTAAACCCTGTCTATCTAACTACATATACGCTCGTATTAACGAGCAAGCTTTGAAATTTTCGTAATCGTCAAGAATACTATTCTTTTTGCTCATTATTATTTTCGACCACTTTATTCGTATTCTTCTGTCTAAATCATGTGATTTTATATTTATTCTACCACACAAATTAATAAGATAATCCACCAAACTCTGAGACAAAAATTAGATTGCTCTAATAATTATAATCTGAGGTTAGAGTTTACGTTTACACAACACTTCCGTCACTAACCCTTTAGAATGTAGATAATCCTGGTCGTGATGACACTGTTAACATTTAACCTTAATCGTAAATTAGCTTCCTGGTTGATTACTCCTTAAGGAAACTAAATTTAAGCTCCTGCTGTTAATCTACGAAATTGAATTGCGATAATGTAAGAAATAATTATAGGGCAACATTGAAAATCTAATTTAAAATCGTAATGAAAGCAAGCTAATTAAGTTCTTCCGCAATTATCGTTTTAACAACTTGAAAGTACAACCCACGCTTTTTTTTATACGCATTAGCAATATTACAGTTGCTCTACGTGAATTTTAAGCTGTTATCGTTTAAAGCGGTAGTATTCAGCTTCTATCTCATAATGGCACCCTCAACTTGGTAATTGTTTCTTGCGGCACCCCTATTACTTTTGAATAATTTTATTTTATCCTCAATTTCTGTACTAATTTCCATGCTTTTACTTTAATTTAAAAATGATTAGCTAATGCAGGTATTGTATTAAATATTAAATCGGTAGTAGATGAATAAGTAACTTCATCTCATCCCTATTTTTCGCGGAATCTCTGATGTGGCGCTGCGACTCCCAGGTTAAAAAGTCATTGAGTGAAATCCAAACATTGTCTCCCTAATAATTATTAGATTAATAATTACAATCTTAGATGATTAATAATTAAAATCTAAAGGTAGACTTTTACGTTTACACAATAAACGCGCAAATGTTGTTGCTGATGTAATAACGGTCCGATCCGTATTAGAACTGTATTTTTTTTTTACCGTGTGGTAAAGACACAACTGTGAGTATAAATTCCTCTTAACATTAATCATGAATTAAAGCAAGATAGCAGTAGGGTCACTAGCTACTAATAGATTATTATCTTGAAAGCTTCAAATGACTTGTAGGAATGGTTTATTGATTGTAGCCACAGGTCAAAAGAGAGAGGTGGTCGGCCAAATCAAAGATAGAACATTTCCGCTAGAAATCCTATTTTAAGATAACATTTAATTACCTTGCTCTAACCATCTACTACCTATATATTATTTTAAAAAGGCATTAGAAGAACTATATTGACAAACCATTCCGAGCATAAAATGCTGCACAATCACACAGTTGCTTTTGATGTCTGAAAAATATGAGAGCATTCAGAATGTTAAAAAAAATTAATTTCCAATAAAGTAAATCATAAGGTCACATTTTCACCGAGGCAAATTTTAATTACACACATTTCTAGCATTAAAACGGCGGCCGACGTTTTTACTCCCTATTACGTTCGCTTCTATTGATTTACGAAAAATTGCTAAACAGCTCGTTTCTTTTATAACGACTGCACTCGAGACGAACGTTTCGGAGGAACCCTCCATTAAGTTGTGCTTCAACTAATATAATCTTTTAATTTGAAATTTATGAGTCATTCTCCAACCCATTTGTAGACAATCGACCAAAGTTCTTACTCTTAAAATGAAGATGAAGACGATCTTAAGGAGTTTTCGAGAGATTGCTCTGAACTTGCCTTTCTTCTTTAATAAAAATAGCAGAAAACCAAATCGAAACAAAAGCTCCCTAAGTTTTCAAATTTAATATTTTATTTATAAAAATTATTTCATTTAATAATATTTTATACGGATTTGGAAAAAAGATTTGGTTAGAATCAGAGTTATTTCCTTAAGTTATTTAGGAAAGGAAAGTTTGGGGCGTCGTCAATCGGCACGACTTTCAATTCAAAAGTTTCTTAAAAATTCTTCATTCCTTAATTTTTATATCGGTTTATAATCTCAGTACAAAAACTCCTAAGTTAGTACCATTAGCAGCACTTATTTGCTTTTCATTAAAACATAAACTCAAAACACACAATCTTAATTTTGTTTTACTCAATAAAATAGTAAAAAAACTCAGTTAAAAATTCTAAATATATATTTTGGGTACTTCATCTGTTTATTTTTGACAAAAACTGAGAGTTTATTTATTTTTTGTTGAAAAAATGAAGAAAAGCTCTTAATGTTTGTCTTTCTCGAAATCAATGTAAAATATATAAAATATTCATAGATGTTTTAAAATGCTTTTGATGCACCATTAACGAAACCTTATTGATAATAACGGTAAACATCTCTTAAGTTTTCTAAAGACAAGAATATTTTTAAAGATTTTGGAGAAATAGAGATCACTTCAAACAACCTTTGATTTCGGAGATTTCACTTTTTTTCCCTCGTCGTATTTCATTTTTGCCGCAGGTTTTCAATCTCGAACTGTAAAATGTAATTTTTATGACATTTGTAATGGGTTTTTTTTTGTTGTTTTTTTAGTTTCTGCTCCTACCTCCGCTTGTACTTCAGTATATTCATGTATGTCGGGAAGCGCATGCGAGAGCTTATAAATATATGATCCACAACGTAAACCTATAAATTCTGTTTTTTCTAAGAAAAAAGGAGGGTTTATATGCTTATATGAAACTCAAATCCCATATTAAAACTTAGCTTCAAGGGGATAATGTAAGTTTAAAAATCAGAGGTGAATTTTTTCAGTTATATTCTCTTTAAAGTTCCTGCACTATTTGAATAAATCTCAAATATTTCTTCTACATTCCGTTTAGCAAGCTTATTTGTTGACTATTATACCAGATGGATGAAAATGTATTTTTTTCCTGTCCGAAATTCAAACATGGTATTATTTTATAATAGAAATTACCTAAGCAAAGAGAATGTCGAATCAGCTTATTCATGAGTCATGACGTTAACGCTTTAATGAATTGATCCAAAATTGTTATATTTTACAACCGCTTACAAGTAATATTAATAAAAAGACACCAAAAAACTGTGGATGAAACCTATAGAAAAGAAAAAGAAGAAACACGTTTCTACAATAAAATATTTAAGAATCCGCATTTCGAAGGAAAATGTCATCTTCATCAGCGGATTATGAAATATCTACATAATTATGCAAATATTAATGTGAAATAAATGTTTAGGCGATAGCAAGGAACTATAGTTTCGAGCAAGGCTGTAAGCCAAAAAAGCCCAAACCTTTAGAAATTAACCTTTTTTTTTAATCAAATCTAGCAGGCATTTGCAAAGTATCCCCTAAATAGATAAATTGTTTTTCCTTGGCTATTAGGACTTGATGTAAACATAGCTCAGTAAAAAAACAACCCTATTTTATATAACAGATTTTAAGATTAATATTTTATAAAGATTATATAGTATTGTTTTTAGATCTAATATTGACTATTAAATTGTAGAATTTCAATTTATTCGGTTTCATTTTTCTTTTTAATTTCATTTTCCAGTATTTTGAATCCTTGAATGGCTTCAATGATCCTCCCCAACATTCGTACATGGGCGAACCTCTCGTCGATGAAGTAAGTTGCATGCACTTTCTACTAGCTTTGAAATAATCTAGGTTTAACGCTTTTATTAGTTTAATTAATTCGTAGCCATCGATCCGCTTGATTATTTTGGTCACTCGGTTAATTAAACGATGGATTGTTAAAAGTTTTAATTGACCATTCAAAAATTTAATAAACTCCGTTAGCACGAATTTATGTAGCTGGTAATATTAGGTTTAAGTGTGAAAAATTTGCTATATTTAGATATTTTGCGAAAATAAATTTTCATTGTACTAGCAAAGAAATAATGTTTAAAAGCGATTCACGTAGAATAACATCCATGTTTTATAAATTTGCCTTTTTCATGCGAATCATGCACGAATAATTTATACTTACTTATTTTAGGTCTGTTTTAAAGGTATATGCAAAAAAATTAATGTTTAAAGCGGATAGAATAAACAAATTAAAATGGGAAGGGAAGAGGAGTAGCATTATTATAAAATAAATTGTAAGAAAAAACTTAATTTATATTAAAAATTACACTTGTTTAGAGGAAAGTGACCAAAAGCGGGCTCCCTCAATTTCTGTTCTGTACGATGCTGCAACATAGCAATGAAAGTTTGAGGTAGTAATTTGTATAACTGCACCCAGGCTGTTTACTCAATGTTTTTCTTTAATGATATATTGTTTTTTTGAATATCAGAACTTTTTATGCTCCTCAGTTTCACGGTTTTGTGCCAGGATTTTAATGTAATTGATTTGTTATATCTACTTATTCCTTATTATAATAGCTACGTATTTGTGTAAGTTTGAAGTACTGTAGTTAACATGCAAATTATCAAAAAATATTAATTCAAAAAATGCATGAAGTGATCTTAACCCAGGCCCGCACGCTATTCCTAAAGGATCCCCCATATTTATACAATTACTTATTCTCATCGTCTTGGAATTCTGTTGTAAGAAAAAAAATTGTACAATAACTGCAAAAAAGAAATTAAAGTGTGCAATAATCCTGAAACAGAAAATAAACTTAGCCAGCACAGAGCAAGTTTGGTGCGGCTTTATTGGTTATTTTTCTTTTTTTTCCGACTTTATTTGGCTTTTCTTGTTTTGTAATTTTTTTCGGCCTGCAATTCAAAAGTGTTAAACGTAAAATTTAAAATTAGTTTTGTTAAAATTTTATGAAGTTTTAAATCTGTACTTTTATGGTTGACGTGTAGAATATTTTCTGTTTAATACAATCATTTTACTTCAACGTATTATTTCAAATTATATTTTAATTTATTTATTTTTACCCAGTTTTTCTTGATTTTTCCCAGTTTTATTCAGTTATACATACAAAAACCTCCTATATAAAATAAACAGGACAATTGGAATTAAGAAAGCTAGCGACAACTGCGACTATATTTTGCGATAAATTAACTGTAAAATCGCAAAACAGTTAAAATGCTTCAGATTCATTAACCTTTTATTTGGTACATTTCTATTAAGTTTCATTAAATTCACCTGAATCTTAAGTTTCATTAAATCAACCATAATGAATTTACACTTGTTTATTATGTGTTCATTGTTTTTAACCACAACCCGACCAACTTTTTTATTTTTCATCAAACTACAAGAAAATATTTTTGATCCTTTTCTCTTCCTGAACGGATTTTGGTCCGCCGCACTTACTATTGTGATATATCCAGTTGATTCTCGAACTCGATCGACAGATAGTCCTCAGCTGTGCCAATTACTGTAAAAATTCTAAATCCTTTCAAAATAGCGTGTTCACAGATAGACGAACTGGACCATACGCATAAAGAATAAATGAATACTTATTTAGTTGAAAAGGTTGTTTCGAGTGATTTATAGAAATCAAATTCAATCTAAGATAAATTTGCTTTTTTCAGTCGCATATTCACATTGCCCATTGACCATTTCCATATGTGGCTAAGTGGAAGTTCACATTGTCCATGGTTACTTTTGGGACGCTTCTCCATTTATTAAAAACAAAATTGCCTTACGAAAGTTCTCCGAAGAACAACGATGCTAATGTTGAAGCTATGTAAAAACAACAACCAACTCGTAATATATTGGTTTCAGATATTGCTATAAAACATTCTGAGATTCCATGGTCTTATAATTGTGTAGACGAAATATTTTTTTATTAAAATTCAGAATAATTTCTGCTTCATTATCAAATGCTCATCTCGAATTGACACTATTCGGTTACTTTATTAGGTTTTATAGATGTATACATCTTACGTTAAGTTTTATTCCAATATTCAATAAAATCAATAACTAATGAAAACTTTCCCTTATTATTCAAAACTTTAATTTTTTTGTCAGCATTTTTTTGTCGATTTGTCAACATAATCATTGCTAAAACTTTTCTAGTTTAATAAAAATCGTTAAAATAGTATTCCGCTATTGCTAAATTAGTTATATTCTGCTATAGATTAAGGGATAATAGATGGAACATATTTATAAGACTACATTTACGAGATTAAAACTGATAGTAACGTTCTAATAGCTTTTGATATTGCGCAACAACGTTAATGCTGTCTCTTCTACTTCGCGTAAAGAGGGATGTGGCTTTTTATTTTTAGAGTTCCTAATTATAGACTTAATTAAATAATGAAGGCATTATTCAGACCGTGGACTGCTATCATCCCACGAGGCTTTTTCGACATATCACTTTGCATCCACTTTAATTGTCTTCACGTCTTCTTGGAAATTCTTGTTGAAGCGTCCAAAAAAAATTAAATAAATAAAAAAAAGGGAAGGGAAGGGAACTGCAAAAACGGTGTTAACAGTTATGGCCACCAACATTTCGAATTAATTGTCCTTTGTGTTGAGCAATTAACGCCACGAATGTGCAATCACATCAGTGCTCATCTGCTCATCTGTCGTTATAGGAATTTTGAGCGTAGCGAAAGCTGTCAGAGAACAAGCGCTGAAAGCTTTAGTGAGAAGGTGGGTTTTTTTTTATTTAATAATCCTTTTTTGTGAATGTAAATGGCGCTATCTTCCAGCAGCTTCCCTATTGGAAGGAATTCAGCCGACGAAGTAATCGAGAGGCGCTTTATTAAATGGAGCGGATCGAAGCATCTCTCTGGATGACTGACAATATTTATCAAATTGTATTATTGGAAAATTCATCAGTAAAAATCAATAAAAAAATGCGCGTGTGATGAAATGGGTGAGATTTATCACCGAGCGTCCCCTTGTGGGACTGTCAGTAAATAATTATTGTTGCCTGGCGTGGCGTACGCGGCATCGTTCTTTCCATTCGGACACACACACAAACACACACACACACACACACACACACACACACACACACACAAAAGTCGACGCACAAGAAAGAAAGAAAGAAAGAAAAAAAACAAGCTTCTCGGTACACGCTTCGAATTCGATAAACGTCATCCGTCAATTGCAGCAGCAGCAGCAACTGCATGGATATTTTTCATATTACGAGAATCTATTAATGTTTCCTCCTATCTAATACCCATTTCTCGTTTCGTTAATGTCCTTTTATTTTGCTGATTGATGAATTTTGGATTTCGTATACCAACATGAAAACGACTTTGGATTTTTTTATGAATAAACATAATTAGTGTATTTTATTTATTTAGAAATTGATTAAATGAAATTTGGAGGGAGACAACTAACACGGTTTAAAAGTGTCTTGTTACGGAGAAAGCCTTTCTCTGTAAATAAAGTCTTCCTTAATCTCCATCCAATCTCTTGTAATCTTTTGAAACCCGAGTCATCCTTAAGGATTTCTCTTGCGCTGGCATGAATAGGTCGTATCGTTTTAAATTAACTTATATAGTTTAAACAGAAAAGTTTCTTAGTTACCTTAATAATGTCAAGAAAATTTTTAAGTACAAGTTTTAAATAAGGATCAAAACGGCGGTTATCGTAAGAAAGTTGTCCGATCCTACATGTTTATATTTTACGTGGAAAAAAATCTTTATTTAAAATTTTTAATTCCATTGCCAGTCTTTCTTTAGCTTCCATTAAAAGAGACACATTGTTTTTGTTTAATGCAGATAAATTTGCTACTAAATTACCTCGTAGCATGTCTGTTTCCGCACTTTTCACCCCAAATAATATACTAACTGTTAAACATACTTTCAAATTACAAATTTGTGCCTTCGTCTATAAAGTAAATAACTCTTTAATTCAACTTTTCATCTTTTGGCCTCAGAAGGAATAGTGGCATCCCGAGAAGAAAAAAAGTTCTTATTTCAAGTCATTTTCCTATGACAGTTAATTCATACCACAAAGAACTGAGGTTGCGTTACGTCGGTCGGACGTAAGTCCGTGTCCCATCATTATTTATAACATAAATGATCGTATCGTTTCCTTCCCATCGATTAATCTTCCTGTCTTTTAACATAAACTGCCTTTCTTGTACGTACTATACATATGCTTGTTTTATGTATTGTGCTGTTTACATTTTCTGTGTCACAAATTATAACTTTTGTTTTGCTCACAGTTTGGTTGTTTATAGTCACAGTTTTGCTCACAGTTTATAGTCTTGCAAATTTTTTTTACCCAAAAATATTTTCCAAATAAAGAAATGCTAACTAACCTATTCATATTAAATATATAATAAAGGAAAAATTCCGTGAATTGGATTCGAACCGGGACCACGAGTTCCTAGCTCGTCGCATCTACTATCCTGGACCACCGATTTGCGAGCCAGATACCTGCCCTTTATTGGGCTTTCACTTTGATTATTTAGTATCTTATAAGTCGCTTGGAAATAGCCTTGGTGTACCGTGTCTGCAGTGGCCGAGTTGGTAGAGGCGACGAGCTAGATACTCATGGTCCCTGGTCAGAATCCAGGTCGCGCAATTTTTCCTTTTGGTTTTTCGTCTTAGTATATTTATGTTAGCGTTTCTATATTTTACATCATATATGACGCCATACTTATAATTCTTACTCTTATTTTTGTTATCGAAAATGGTTTGAGCTCATTATTACTGCAAATTATCCTCCTTATACATACATTTTTCTATATATAAATCAGTGCGGGATCCTAGAAGAGACATTTCTTTCATTCTCTTAATTACTGAAACCGAATTCATCGTCCTCAGACAATTCCTTCATCCATTGGTTTCAGTTGCAATAGGATTTCTTATCAAAATCTCTGAATCCTATCAGTTCCTGTGATTTGTTGAATATCCGATATTTTGTTGAGATCTGATCTCAGAATTGGTTTTCTTTCATGTTGTTCTCGCAATTACCTAGCCAATAGTTGATACATAAGGAGAAGAAAATCGGGGGAAAAAAGTAAAATATCAGCAGTATCCTAATCAATTTTTTACAGTTAATGCATTCCTCCAGCTCATCAAGCTGAAGCTAAACGAACTGACATCAAAATGTACTTTTGTTTCTTTTCAGAACTTCCAATCTATCTGATTTTAAGCACATTCTTCAAATTAATAATCATATGTGTAAGCCATTTTCTAACATTTAGGATTTTTAAAATTGTCTTCACTAGCATGGTTATTGCTAAACAAATTGCTTCTCTGTATCCGAAAACAGTTTTCTTATTCTATGCATTGCAATTAATGATTCCTTTTTTTTTGGGGGGGGGGGTCATTTCGCATTACCAATTCATAGCTCTGTGACATCAGGGGTAAGAAAAATTGAAGACTGTAAGTGCCAACTTCTTTTATTTCGGATATTCAAGAACATACAACTTTGTGATTTTATTGAAAATATTGAAGTTAAGTGAAATAATACAATGATGACATTATACAGATAAGCACATAAATCTTTTAGCTGTTCATTTTGCATGCCACTTAGAACCTTTTTTCCGAATTTTTGGCATTTAGATCCAATAGGACTTATAAGCTTCAATTTAAGAAACCATCTTGTTCTCTAAATTAAAACCGTTAATTCTATGAAAATGCATTTTATTTAAATTTTCAGCAAATATGTATTTACATTATCTTAACTAAAATTATCAGAATTTTTAAAGAGGAAAGATACAGGATTTGGCTATGGATCACTCCACAGCAAAGCAACCCCTTGAAATGCGGGCGACTTCTGTGCACTACACAAATCAAACATCTTATCCTCTCTTTCACCGGATGGAAATTTGTAAAAAAAAATATTGTCCCGATATTGTTCTTTGATATTGATATGAATATTGCCTCTCAAATTTAAATTTCGCGTATAACTCGGATTTTAAAATTCAAAATTTTATTCATAAAATGGCTTCTTATATTAAAAATTAATGAAACGAATATGCGTTGAACTTTAATAAATTAATAAATCGAAACTTCGTGTTTCGGACATTCAAATATTATTAAACTGAATGAATAAATTTATTCCCCATTGTCATGTCTCGTAAAGAAATTTGAAGCCGAAAATAATATCCATTAACGAGATGGAACGATGTAAAATGAATAATTTTTTTAAAATTGTCTAAATTCCCTTAGGTGCTCCATAACTGTCATTTATTATTCATCCGTTCAACTGTTTCGCAACCGTTCCATTCAATGACATTGTTGAATAATTGAAGCAACAAGGGCCACGTGGGCTGGAAAGGGGGGGGGGTCCATCAATCGATCGCCCGTCCCTGCTCGGCAATGAAACCCGCTCGGAGGAGGCCCTACCTGCAAACGAAACTCGCCGAGGGACGTTAATTGGTCACAGGGGAGTCATTGATCCAAACAACGATAACTGCCGTCGGTCACGTGACTAGACGCGATGACGTCAGCGCAACGACCTAATTAACACACATTGAACATTTAACGTTAATCTCTGTAAAAGACGAGAGAGATAAAAAAACTAACAAGAAGTTTGTTGTTGTTGGTGTTATTAAACACGAATTACACAGGCGCGCAAGGGGCTTAGAGGTTATCTACCTCGGAAAAAAAAAACCGCATTGCATTTCGCTATGTTCTTTCTAGATGTAATTGAAATGATGAGAGAGAAATCGAAACAATTTTACTAAATTAATAAATCTGAAAAGGATCTCATTATGAGCCTTAGATTTTGTTATTAAGTGAGATTAACTTAAATTTTCATTCTCAAAAATTTGTTTGTAATGTGATACAATGAGGGGTTTTTTGATAAGTTATCTCAGATTGCGATAAAACTGTAAGAATTTTGAATTTTTCAGATGATTAATTCTAATTTTTCATTTAACTATGCAAGGAAAGTTTTGAATAATATTTCTTAGATTGAAATTGACATTAATTCCACTATTTCACGATTAAACGAAAAGCATTAAACAAAAGGAAAAAACTGCGATCTGGGTTTGAACTATGGATCAATAATTATTTTATATCCACCAAATATTGAAGCAATTTCTCGAAGTTCACCCAAGTTATTGATTATATTTTGTTGAACTTCGATGGTGAAATAATATTAACGTTAAGTAGTTATGGGTTCGAAGCAGTTATCACTTTCGTGAATGTCTTCTTGAAAAAACTTATCCATGAATTTAAAGTAGTAATAAAATAAGTAAAATTATCACGCAAAAATTACTAAATTTCATATGTATTTTTATAGAAGAATTAAATTTGCTTAAAAACAAATATTTCATTTACTAGTAAAATTGAACACACAGATGCAAAAACATTTTTGTATAGTAAGAATGGGATACTTATGTGTATTATAATTTGAAAAAAGATGAAATCTTATATTATGCTGTGAAGTCTATCCAGTTTCTCATTTCAATTGTTTTATCTTTACATCCCAAAGTAGACCATCTTAAAGATATCTTTCGCACATGGAGAGTTATTTTCACCCGATCGGCAATTTTTTCAAAGGACTATAACTGTATATGAAATAAGTTATCCAGTCAACTTCGAGCTAAAGCTTTTCTGCAAAATTTGAAAAAGTTTCTTAATAGCTATTTTTGAATGAGACCTACGTTTTTATGTAAAGCTAATCAGCATATACGTAGATCTGTTTGTACTTGTTTCATTTGTTTGGCATTTTACCATTACATTGTACTTTAATTGAATCTTCATTTGCTAAATATAAGTGGAAGTTTTAAATATTTTTTGTAAATATGTTTTGTAATAAATAAATAATTTAGTAAATAGTATCAAATTAAATGAATCGGGTAACAATGCTGACAAGATTCGCAGTGAAATCTAAAAATTTCCCAATTACCAGCTTCAATTATGTATATTGAAACTAATTTTCTTTAACGTAATTTAAAAGTGAAAGGTTCTTTTGCCTTCTTTTTTTTTTTTTTATCTGAAACAGAGTTCACTGGATTTCTTAAGTTCTACACTACAGAGCAGTGTTTCCCAACAGTGGGGAATTATGTATATATATATATATTTGGGGAGGGGGGGGCATAAGAGTTTTAGAAAGGTTTAGGCGGGGCGTAACACAAAAAAGGTTGGGGAAACACTGCTATAGAGGATACAGTAGTATTTGCTTCAGTCATTTACTGGACTTTTGTAAATAGTTTTGGGCCGGTTTATTTTTTTAAAGTATTACGACCGAAAATGTGTATTTAAGAATTTAGAATGCGATGACATCTCTCTTATAAGGAAACAAAAAATTAAATTGTTTAAATCATAAATTACTTTAAAAAATACAATTCTGAATATAACTAAGAAATAAATGAATTGAAAAATATCGAAATTTTCAAAGAAAAATCTCATTGAATTGTCCACGTACGCAAATTTCATTGGCGGTTTTTTATGTCATGAAATGGGAAAAGTTACATTTATATTTAAGCGATTCGAAGCAGCTTAAGTAGAGCCAGTGTATCTTCGATTTGAATCCCATGAAACTGTAAATAGGCCAAATGCAGACGTAACACTAAGATATCGATCGGGACTATCCTATTCTTAGCAGTGCTCAGACCACCATTCAAGCGAACTTTCAAATCCATTCGATGGTCCAGACGCTCGCTGAGAGAACTGCTTTCGATCGGCGGGATGTTCGTTTATTTGTTTGATTGCGTTAGGAGTTTCGGCATAAACGGGAATGTCTTTAAATTCACATTAAACAGTTAAAGAAATGTTTAAGAGTGGTTTTGCTGCTTGGTACGTTGAATAAAATTGATAATTCACAGTACAGAGTCGAGGTCCCCTTTGGAGTCTTCCTTCATCGGTCACGTGTTGCAATAACCATCACGAAGCCTAACATTTCCCACTTTTAGTCGTCGACAAGCGATGTTTCCAAGTGTTGATGTTTTGTCTCTGTTAAAAAATCTCCGATTCTTTTCTCTTTTTATTTTGCCTTTCTTGCTACAAAACAGTAGAAGAGAGATTCTTCTCCTCCTCTTGCACTCTCTCTTTCGTTTCTTTTTGTCATTTTCTTTTCTCTCTCGCTTTCTTTTTTTTTTTTTAATCTTGGGTTTCATCTCGCTTTCGTTATAGCGAGGATCACATTTTTTTGTTGTTTTTCCCCAACCATTCCCCGCTCTTCAATCTCCTACAGGGGCTTACTCTTCCTCCCACATTGAGAATCCGGGCGCCGCCGCAGAAAAGTCTTCGAACTCCTACGTCAAGCGATGCGTAAGAAGGGGAGTCATTGTAAAGGGGGCGTTTTCACTCTGACCTTCATACTGTGAAGCTTTTAGTCCGTATACCGGCATTTGCTCGACTTGGGGAAGAATAAGTAGAAGGAGGAGAGAGATTTTTCTCGTACGCATGCGTCGGGCGCATTGCCAAGCGTTTCCCCCCAAAGTTAAAAATATAACTACTTGGCAAATTTTTCAAGACTTGGCCGGATTTTACGATTGAGAAAACTGTAATGAAAGTTTTAACAATGTGTCGACCAGAAGGTCGCCCTCGCCTTTATTTTTCCTTTTGCTGATCCACTTTGAGGGAACAAGAAGAATAAATAAGACAATTTTTTTTAATTCATATAAAAAAGAGTAGCATTGATAATTGCATGGTATGTCTAAGAGCTGAATATTCGGCAACAGAATAAGGCTGCTGCCTTCCCTAAGTCAAAGAGCTCTGCAAGATGAATCGAAGTAAATCCTTCGAAAATGGGGGGAATTTTCTCACCGATATAGAGACCAGAAAGCAAAATCCATTCTCTTCAATTAAGAGCTAACTTCTTCGGCGTGAACCAGGAAATCCAGACAGATTGTGTTTTCTGTTCTTTTGTTTTATGCTATTATTTTCCAGCGGAAATAAAACCTCTGGTGCCAAGGAAACTTCTGCCCATTCGTTTTCTTTTTTTTTAACATTACATTTACAATAAAAGGAACCAAACAAAAAGCTCGAAAAACTACCAGAACTTTTAGGATGTTCATGTGTTATTCGGTTAAAAAAATTTGCATTCCTTTTAAAAAAAACAAACTGAAGGAGCCTAACAAAGTTTGCCGCAATTGAATGCTCTCTTTGCCTCTATGTAGAATTTATGAAGTAAATCGAGCAGATATCGAAAAATTAAGATTTAAGAAGCAAAATACAATTTTAAATTTAAATATTGAAAATAAATATGTATGCTTTAACTTTATTTATTAAGAAAATTAATCAATTTGTTCCCGTTTGCAATTAGCCATTTCAAAGACCATGCCCGACAATTTGTAGAGATAGTTGATTACATAGAATTATTTGATTTTACATCAGTTAATATATACGGATACGGACGAAAAGTATAAAGTTTTCGCTTTGAGTATCGTCGGAATCGCCTTTGTTGCGACATGGATTCGATAAGATGTTGCAGCACTTACTGGTATGAAGTTAGCTATTTCGATTGAAAATATAGCCAACAACTACAGTACGTCTGCGACTCCCAATCTTTTTCCGAGGGATTCATATAAGGAAACTGCGGTCGAGGATCAGGTGAGGCTATCAAGTCTTTTTCTTGCTGAATAGGATTTTGACTAGATTGTCATTACAGATCGCAAAACTATTATTTTCAATAAGATAAAAATAAGACGGGTTTAGTTCGGACTTCCCTAAACACTAGGATCCATTCGCCAGAGGCTTGGACGGTGTTATCAAGACAGGTTCTTCTGCTAAAACTTATGTTTCTTAGTCCAAGAGACATACATCCTTGTAAGCTGTCTCTTTGCTTGTTTCGTTGAATAAAAAATATGAGGGTTATTTTGAAAGTAAACACTTGCTTGCCTTTTTGCTCCGAACGTATTAATATGATGCTTTTACTACTATGGCTGAAAATTTCTGTACCTTTGGGCTCTTCTTCTCTCTTCTTTGATCTTAGGTGGCGATTGCTGCGGGTTGCTTTTGGGTGGCACAGGATTTTGGACTTTCACTGTTGTCTTCCATGGCGTAAGATCCAAGGCAATGATTTGGGCTAGGTTTCCATCGATTCGCTGGTTTTATAAGTCTTCACTTCATGCTTAACTCGCATTTTCTAGGGAAGACTCTGCTAATATGGTCGATACCATTGGGTGGGTATTGTCTCCAAAGGAATCAGTGTGGGCATTCGAAGCACGAGAGCAAATTGCCTCAGCCGACTGTTAAATTTGTTAGATAGTGTTGCTAGTGATTCCCTGGATTTACCATAAGCATCGTATTTGTAATATCTCGAGTTCATTTAGGCCCTGTTTGAACAGGTCCGCGTTTCTGAGCCATAGAGAACTGATAGGATATCTGTCTGAAAGTGGTGAATCTTAGTCTTCAAGGAGATATTGACCCTCTCCACAAATGCCATTTGACGGAAAGCAGCTTGTCCGTTTCTGCTGTATATGACACTTTCCACTGGGTTTTAGAGACTCTAGGTAGACACATGAAATCCTAAACCTGCTCGATCTAGTCTTCGAGACGAACAGTGGCCCTTTGCCTGATCAAGTTATGAAGGAGAAACAAATAGTGGGCATCAAATTCTTGAGCGAAACAAGGCTTACTGTTGCTGAGAATCCCAGAAGGGCAAATAAAATAGAGAAGGAAAACCGTTTTCCACATAAAGGTTTAATATGGTATAATAACGAATGTACATTTCGATGACTACGTCATCTTCTTCAGCGTGACATTGAAAATAACACTTATGTGGAAACGTGTTTTCCTTCTCTATTGTATTTGTATATTCTCATCCATAGTTTCAGGTGAATCTCACGTATATTCACAAAATTCTTAGGCGATAGTTTATGAGAATGATTTGAGAACATGGACAGGTTGAAAACCCAAACTATCTAGTGAAAGGCCGTCGAATGCCCGAAAGAGCCAAAACAAGTAAATTAGAGGTGACTCAAATGCATCGCCATTTGTGAAGATCATTTTGAGTAGCATCACATTATCAAAAAGGGAATTTAAATCTCACAAGCGTCATTTTCAGAAATCCTCGTGGAATGAGATAATTGTAATTGATTTTGAGCGATTCTGGCATTTATTTAAAAATAAACATTCCCGCATCAAAATTTTAACACATTACCTCAGCTAATCATAAAGTAAATTGTTCAATAAGTAATATTTGAATTTTTGCAAGAAAAAATATGTCATTCTCTTTCAATTTTTTTCCGGTGAATGTTTTTTTCAAATCTCTCCGTTGAGGGGGAAAAAGAAAGATAAATTTCATCTAAGTAAAAACGACTCAGCAAAAAAAGCCATGTGGAGTGAATATGATAAAAAAGGGAAAAAAATGGGGAAGAAAAGAGGAGCAAAGTTGGTGGATGGATAATGGGGGAGTGCTTCGTATCTCGGGAGCTCTGCTTCCTGATCGTCTTGTGTCTTCCATATTGGAGCCACCCAAAGGCCGACCGCCATCTTTCTTGGCAGTTTGACAATTATGTGTTGTATAGGTCGTAGTGGAGTTTTATTTTACTCTACTAGTTTTATTCTGTTGGCGGTCCATGTTACACCTACGGCACTTGCTCTCTGTAATGATGTGTTCTCCTTGTTTAATCGCACGTAATGAGCGTATTCTTCTATTTGTGTTCTTTCTTATTCGCTCTATCATTTCGTAAAATGAATCAGGCCTGGTTCAAATCGGGCCACGGTTTGCCGAGATATGGCCTCTTTTCAGGTATTTTAACTAACCAACAATTACAAATTAACCTTGTCTTAATTGTTAAAAGGAATGGAGAAGTTTGATTGTTTACTTTTGTTGTGTCACTTGCTTCACTTGAAGCAAAATACATATTTAGATGTTAAGTAGGTGTTCACGTAAAGTACTTCTTCTGCTTGTCCGATTCGGCTACTTATTTAATTTGATATTTAATTGTCTTTCATCATTATAAAGGCCTATACCAAATTTTATTTGTTTACCTTTATTTAAAGTCCTATTTATAACACCCAAAAAGGGGGAACCTCTAATCCACAAGAAATAAAATTGAAATACCGGATACGTATTTCGGGTACCAGGTACCCATCTTCAGCGGAAAGATAAAAAGTGAAAAAAAAAGAAAGAAAAAGGTAAAACCCGCTTTCGTTTAACCAATGGGAAATATTCTTGGCAATTTGCGCCCCTCCCCCCTAGTCTATATACATATACTTTAGTTTTAAGGTTTTTACCTTCGATGTGTGAAAAGATTGCTGTACATTTATTATGGTAGCTGGATAAAACTTGTAAAGTAAGAGAAAAAAACCTGTAACCACAATAAAACATCCAATATACATATGAAACGCCGAACACGTATTCTGAAGGCTATGTCTTCATTCTCAAAGATAAGATTGAGACTGACCATAAAATTTATCTAACAATAGACTACAGAGGGCTAAGAGGGGAGGAAGAAGGTAAATGGCTGGAATCATTCTCGTTGGTTGAACCCAACAGAAGGAGCCAATTATAAATGCATAAAAAATAACACAAGAGAAAATGCTAGAAAATTAAACAGGAAAACTAAACTTAAAATTCAATAAATCAAATAGACTCTAGGATTGGATCATTGTCAGCATTTAATAATCAGAATCGCTTTTATAGATGTCAATGCTCTCAAACCTGTTGAAGGAATAACCTATTATTTTGTCACTTATTTTGGCGATGTATTCAGCACGTCCTTGGTAGGGCAGTTTTTTTTTCCCTTCTGTACCAATCGTTTTGATTTATCTTGTGTCCACTTATATCAGCCGTGGGTTGAATTACTGCCAAGGAATAAGTATTATGCTTGTTCTCTGTTTGTCTGATTAAAATAACCTACCCAGCATCCGATCCGTGCGACACAGCGGCTGGTATAATTTTCCGTCGCATCTAAAGAATTTATCAAAAAAAAAAAATGCTAATACGTGAATCGTGACCTACTTTGTATTATGCTTTCTATTCTATGGCCAGTTTTGGATTGGATTCAAGAACCAGTAGAATAAATTGTATGTAATCAGATCTTTACACCTTAGAACATTGTATTCCAGTCTTCAAACATCAGTCGACATATCGGCCAGTCGCATAACAGCATGGCTAAAGGCAGTTTTGTTACTTTTTAGAAGAACCAGCTTTATCAATGGTTCACTATTCGCGTAACGGTCTTGGTACTAGTGGTTGGAAAACGCTGCGCCAAAACATTTGTTTTAATAAGTGTTCATTCAAAAGTATTTAAAAATGTCCGTGTCATATCTGTGTAAATTGTCTGTCTGCTGTGTACTTTGCAACTCGATACTCGTTTAATGTGCTAGATGGTTTTCTCTGATATGATTTTTCGCATAGCTTTTTCGTGTTAGTGACACTACACAATGATTCTTTCAGTTTCTCCAAATAGACTCCCTTCACTCACCCAAAAGTTCGACGCATTTCTTTCGACGTGTGGTTGGTTGATGTCTTATCATTGAGTTCCTTTCCAAGACATGACTATTGTCTACCTCTGAATGAGGCAGGGTGACTCTTTTGTTAGCTTGTGTGGATGATGTTATTATTAAATTGTCTTTTTCGTCAAAGTTAGAGGCAAAGTCTACGATACAAAAATGGATATGGGGCAAATAAAGCGGTTTCTCAAAAGACTGTACCGTTAAATGCTAGAATCATACACTTCCAAATAGAGACTAAATAAGCATTCATTTATTTGAAGTTGTTTTCTTAAGTTTGTCATTTTCTGACTGGGAATGATTTAAGGTAGTTCATTATTTCTTTCCTTTTTTCTTCTGAACTGATTTCCCCTTCCTCGGTTGATAACTTTGTTTACTTCAATTTACCTTCCATTTCTTTTTTTTTTCCCTTCAATCGAATCATTTTTTCCCAACATTTTTCCTTCTCACTAATTGCTTCCAAGTTAATTATTACACTTTAGAGAATTCTCAAAGGTGGTCCTTCCAAAGGAGGTTGTTTGTTCTTAATTTCTTAGCGCAAAGAACGATTAATAAGGAGGAATGATTTTGCTTTTCCCATTCAGTCACGTTGAATAACCGCCTCCTTCTGCGTCAGAGGATCCAATTGCAGTGCCGTCATCCATTGTGCGGTGTCAATCGGGGTCAAGAGCACAGAGCGTCGCACGTGTCCAGTCACTAATAGCTGAAAGCAAAGAGCTCGTGCACTCGTGAGATGGATTGCGAGGGGGGTGGGAAGGAAAATGAGAGAGAGAGGTGGTCTTTCACCACCCTCCTTAAATGCTGTCGGTTATAGACAAAGCGTTTGCCCACCGCAACCATAAACCCACAATTATCACGAGTGACCCCCATGTACAAACATTGCTTCAATTAGCTTAATTGCAGCCGCAGCACAAATTATATCAAGGCCAAGTGGGTCCAATATCCTCTCGCCCTCCTTTTTTTTCTTTACCCTCTCCCGCATTCCTCTTTCCCTTCTTCCATCCTCCTCCTCCTTTGCTTCTCTTGGAATTGTTGTGACACAGTAGGAAAACAACAGCTGCCTCACGATGATAAATACGAGGTCAAGAATTTTCAACAAAGAGAAAAGTGGTAGATAATTTACTATTTCAGTTTATTTTCATGATTTTTTTTCTCTTTCCTTTTTCAAAGTTTGTTCTGTTGGTTTTAAACTATTCATTGTTTTAAGTCTTCAACGAGTCTGAGCGCCTTTTCTAAGATTTGCCGCTATTCAAACAACGTTCCACAGAGTTGGAAAGATTTTGGAGAGAAAGAATGACAAGATTCATCTGCAATGATGTTATTTTTTTTTGTCTTTTCGAAAAGGCTGGAAAAAAATATGAAAATTTTTCTGTAGCTTGAGAATTACCGAGTGCGTGCTAGAATCTGAGCAGCTTTCATCGAGAAGACACCCAGCTGTTCTTTAAAAATTGTTCAAATAATTTAAGAAAGAACAATGTACAAGTATTTGCATAGAGCGTACATAGAAGAATTCCTGGAAGATTGGCTCATCCTTATTTTCCTTATAACATAAATATTCACTGAAATCGTAACCATTAAACACTACACTTGTGTTTTAAACATTGTTGTTTTGCAGCAAAGCTCTATTTTGATAACATACACAAACAAGTTTAAGATTTTTGGAAACACTGTACATAGGTACATCGGCACACATTCTTTGCCTGAGTTTGCATTTTCCATGAAGTACATAATTTTTCTGGCAGCAAGATAGTTCACGGAGTAACCACTTTATTACGTATATCTTTCTAATACTGGGCTGGATCTCTCCATGAAACTAACCATAGACGCCACCACTGTTCGTAACCGTTGTACAAGAATTTCTCCCAATGATTGAAGGATACAACTATAGACGATACTGTGATAAGAAACTGGAGTAGCTGCCAACACGATGTACGGAAGTCTGCGGTAGTTGCAATTTCTGGGCCCTGCGTTGGCAGTTTCTCCAGTTATGATTTCAGAATATCGTCTTGTTCATCTTCAAACCACAAATATTTATGAGAATAAAATCTGGAGGCTGCGCAATCAATTAGGTATGACTATTTCTTAGTCTTGCTCTTGGAACCATTCGGACAGAAAATAAGTTTCTGGAATATCGCGCTGCTCGTGCTTTAAGAGGTCATATCGTGAGGTGTTGACTACTTGAATCAGGGAACCAAACATGAAATTATTCAGGAACTCTACGGGTCCATAATCATGAACATGTGAAGGAGAAAGCGCCATTGGACTATGACATGTTTTTCCAATTCGAGTCCTGGATAGTTAATTAAAGGGATATTCCAACCCATAACAGGCCTGATGCCCGTACAGGTTTTCGTTTGTCATTTCGACCAGAGATAATGTCCGCACATAGTGCGTTCCGAAATTACTCTCTTGAGGTTCGTAGTTGTACTCTTTGGTAATTTCACGAACTGTCGCCCGCCAAATGAGTTGTACAATCCTCTCCGTGCACTGAGCTCACATCTTTGAGATTATGCCGAGCGCAGGATTGTCTTTTGTGCAGAAAGATTTTAAAATTTATTTTCAGAAATCACACATTTTGGAATCTGGTGATCAATCTCGTCTTATCTAATTCATCTATACACACATACAGATTTGGAAAGGTAATCTTTTCTTAATGGAACCTAAGATTTATGATTGGCAGCTAATTCCTAAATGTTTTTGCTAATTCAACGAAGCTAAATCCACAGAAATGTCCGTCTTCGTGTGAGGAATTTTTATAGTTGCGGTTATGTATTTTTTTTAATATTTGCAAAGCCTGTCGTTTTGTTGCCAAATACTTCCGAATTTTTTAAATTTTGAGTTCATTTGGATAGAGCATCAAAAGGTGGGTAACCTTTTCCCAAACCTTCGTCTGACCAGGCAACCTTTTTTCCAGTGTCAATGATCCAACACTTGTGTTACTATGCCCACATGAGACACGCTTTCTTGTTCTTTTCTGACAGCATTGGTATCCGAGATGGTCTTCGGCTTTGGTAACCCATTCTAGAAAGTGTGCGACTAATTGTCCGTTTTGATATTGTTTTCTAGCTATCTGAGTTGTAATGGGCAATAATTGGTGCGATTGTTGCCTTTCTGTTTTCGCACAGTCTTGAGATTATCCTCTGGCCTCTTTCATCAATAATGGGTTTCCGTCTGCAGGAGTTACGATGGCTACATATTTTTTGTTCTCTGATCTACTCTCGATAAACCCTTGAAACTGTGTATGTGAAATGTTCTGGAGAGTGCCGTTTCTGAAATGCTCATTCCATCCCATCTTAAACCTACCACCATGTCACGCTGTAAGTCGGTCAGATCACTGGTTTCCCCCATTTTTGCTATGGTTTCACGATTAACTAACCGTAGAAAAGTTGCTTTAGGATATTTATACCGTGATCATGTGACATGTAAATCAGGCAGTCACTCGATTTGCATATTTTGTGCGCTTTACCTAAAAAAGTGGCGGCATTTTGAGTACAACCTTAGTAGAGAAGTTTTTTGTGCTAATCACTTTGACGCATCCTATGCATCGAGTTGCTTTCAGCATGCGCCAAGAATTTGCAGCAATGCTGTTGGAAAATTAAGAAATTAACTTAAGAAATTAACTATAAATGCGTGCCACGAATGAAAGCCACCTTCTGGAAGATATCGTTCTCAAAACTAAGTGAAAACAAAGAATGGTACAAACTTATAGATTATGTAATTATACTTTGAATAAAATAAATGTCTTTTTGTTAACCTTTAAAATCCGGAAATTTTTTGGCGCACTCGGCCATAATTTTGCACCTGATGAGAAGGGCAAAGGGTTAAAATTTTCTGAGCCCCTAACTTAGAGAAGCCTGGGGATAGAATTTTTGTACGTGTTTTCTTTGTACTTCGTCAACGGTTTTGAGGCCGTGTTCCAAATAGTCCCAACTGCCTAACAACTTTTAGATAGCCCCAGAACAAAGAATCAAAGCAGAAGCTCGTTTACGGGATGAACATATGGAGATTGAAAAACGGGCTGCCTCGCATTTCAACATTCCGTAGCGTCCAAGCACTCCGAGATCTTCAGGTGTTTCTTTTAATGCCGAATCTGTAAGCCTTGAAATCATCAAACCATAGCAATATGGTTTTAATATAGATTTGTTCGGAACAGCAGCAGTTCCATCAAGCATGAAATGGATGCTAGTCCTCTCTGCTTCGCGACCAGAAATTTGTCATTTGATAACAATCGCACGATACGCCGCCTTCCAAGTAGCGTTGTGCCGATACCGATACCAATACCCAAAAGTATCGATACTTGCCGGTATCGAGTACTCTAGTATCGTATAGTGTAATATGGCTCAAGTATCGATATTATCGATAGTTTGCATGTCGATACTCGATACTGAAAAAACCTATGAGGCACCAAATGAAGATGTGCGATTTTCAGCGTTAATTCAAAATCTGTTGAATATATTAACGCTTTTATTCCAGTGGCTGCTTACTGACTGGGTATCTTTCGAAGCGTTTATTTTTATTTCTCCTAACGAGGTCGAGCTGTCGAGCTCACGCCTCGCTCTATGATAAAAAAAAAAAAGCTAATGATTCGGACACGTGATGATAGCTTCCTAGTAATAGTAATTAGGTCTAATAGTAATGAGTGATGTTAGCCTCCACGTGCTCCAGTATCGGTTCGACGTCCTCTCAAAAATGCATTTTACTATTTAAATATATACTCATTTTTACTCGATACTATCGATATTTTCTCATTGAGTACTCGATATTGGTAGCGAGTATATTATTAAAGTATTCGATACCGGAAGTATCGATGATTCACTGGTATCGCACATCACTACTTCCGAGCATGATGGCAAATGAAAACTGTAAGAAATATATTATCTTTCCCATTTCAGTAGCCGAAACAATAGACGTGTGAAATATGAGAAATTTTATTGCCGCGCTTATTTTTAAAACACTGATCAGGATGCAGAAAATTGATGAAATTTCTGATTCTTTTTCATTTTTTTGAATTTCAGATTTTTTTTAATTTAGACTTTGGCATTCCATCTGTAGAGGGATAAAAGATGCTGTCTGCTGTCTTTGAGTTCTTGAACCTTCTTAGTTATTGAAAATTATTAAAACAAGAAATTAATCCTCCCTCGGAAGGTATAGGAAAATAACGGAAGCCCTGAGTTCACCTATTTTTACCCCTTCATCTGCACCTTATAACCCCCAATTTTTTTATCATCAAAAAATTGATTTTCTCGAACGTAGTATTTAGAAAATATAAAATAACCCTATCTTCTTTCCTTTCTCATCATTTTCGATCGAATCACATGCCATATGCCATATGTTGCCATAGTTCTAAAGACCAATTGACTGCCACCGACGGACAACTCCGACCCCACTGGGACAATTTGGCCCAAACTTCATCGTAATACAAATTTTGCCTAGAGGAATCTGCATATCGAATTTCATTCCTTTACATACATACCATACCACATAGATCATTTGGCCCCCTCTAAGTCCCACCCCGTAATTCCGACCCCAGCGGGCCAATCAAAACCAAACTAAATAGTGAAAGTACACGCGCCCATAATAAGCTATATTCCGAATTTCAACCTTCTACCTCAAAAATGCAGAAATTATGAACGGGACGGACAGACGGACATTGTAAAACCAATAAGTAGCTCCTTTCTTCCGCTACTTAATAATATTTGGCTCTTGTGCCTGTGAGTTTTAAGGGCAAAGATATCATTGTAGACATTCTCCGCAAAATCTTCGCAAATTCTTCTATTGTAGACATACTCCTCGAATTACAGTATCTTTGTGTAGATATAACAGAAAGAAAGTGCGGATGAATACTTGGGCAAAAACTCATTTCTTCCCTCTAGGGAAGGGCAGTAGTCAACTATTCGAAACGTCAGCACCATCGACCAGAGTAAATGGGTGGGAAAGAAGGATGACCCCTGTATTCATTCGTCTCGAGTTTTGTGTTAATATCTGTACTATTAACCCAGCCTAGCTTGGGGCATCGAGAGCTCAGCGCTTTTTCTTTCAAAGAGACCGTTCTGCTGAATCAGTTTTTTTTCTTTTTCTAAAAATTCGTGCGCCATCTATCTTTCTTTAGATTTTTTAATACTTTGCTTAAATTATGAATATCATGGATGAGAAAAGCTAAAGACCTTAAGCGATGTTAAAATTTTTTCCCCAATATTCCATCTAGCCTTGACATTTTTTTTACTTCTCTACGTCTTGAAGAACAAATAAAAAATTCTTGCCTGAAAACATTTCTATTGATTTATCTCACAAAGATTTACCGTAGTGTAGGTAAGCTTTTAAAATTTGCATTGTCCTCTGCTTGTTGTGTCCTATGGTCATATTTTGGGCGTACTTTTTACTCATCTTTAAGTAGAGTTGGAAATCTAAATACAGTAACCTGAAGGCGAATAAAATTTAAATTTTAACTCGCGAACAACTCTTTTGGATAACAGCGATGAGTCGAGGTTTGTCATTGGCCGAGATATTGTTGAAAGAATATTATCTCTAGGAATTTAAAAAAAATCCCCAAAGCACAATTTTAGAACTAAAATGAGAAGGATGTCATCGTTAGGCATTGGAGAAAACAATATGAGTGTAAGGAATTTTAGGATTACATAAGGCAATGACGTGTGTATAGGGCCTACACTCATTTCCCTGATTATCAGATACATTTTAGGGGAATTTGTTGTAAAATTAAGTAGAAGTCGAGCTCATGGCTAAGGTCGAGGTCACGTACCTGAAAACCGTGATGTGAAACGATTTTAAACGGATCGATAGCAGCTTGCATGTAATGGCGATTTATGAGTAAACAATGCTCTGTGGAGTTTTGATGGCCATGTCATTAACAACGCAATAACGGAGAAACCTCAGATGAGACAACGTTAAACGTCAGACGTAATTGCATTCAACTCATCGTGGTTAAAGAGTTAATAAAAAGCCTAAGTAATCATAGGATGGAAATCTTCAGTATCATACCCCCCACTTCATCTCTAGATTTTATTGCTCATTTCGTGGGTTTTCTACTTCGCTCGGAATGGCCTTTCCCCTTCAATGTCTGTTCCTTTCCTATCGCTTTGTATACTGAAAAGAGTTTGAAAAGATGCTTTTTTCTCGAGGGTTTTATTTTCGTATCTATGGATGTTATTTCCCTGTAAATTTTCTACACTGTTCTCTTCCTCTCTTTTCCCCCCCTCTCTTTCCCGGCCGTTCTCTTTCTTCTGAATGTATTATCGAATGCCGTCCCTGTTCCCTCCACAACCCGTCCTCCTATCTGTTTTCCCATCTTTTGTTTTCCGATTGATAGGTTTCTGCGTTTAATAGATCAAATTGGGCCGAATGCAACGAAACAATTCGTCGTTCGCGAATTCAAACCGGGGAATGGATTTCCGACAAAACACAATGGTTCGGCGGCGCTAATCGGGTGCGCTCCCGTTCGTACCGAGACGATTTCCGGTCGGTTTATCTAGTTTTCCGACGACTCCCGGCTGACTCTTCGCCGACGCCTAATCACTCCGCCCGTCCGCAAGCTCAATTAGCGATGACGACCGAACTGCCAGATGGAGGAGATCGTTCACTTCGGGCTAATGTGCTCGCCAAATCTGTTATTTTGGTGTTTCCCTCTTCCCATCCCCGTCTTTCGATCAGCTTAGCGACAAAACGAGATAAAAGATTTCCATGGAAAAGCTGTTTAGTCATGGAATGAATTGCCCGAGACAATATTTGAACGCCAGTTGCCAACGGAGAAAGTGACTGCGAATAATTTTGCAGCACAAGGAGAATAAAATGGAAAAAAAAGAGCGAGAAGAGCAGAGAAGAGAGAGAGAGGGAGAGGGAGGGAGAGACGGACGGATGGAGGGAGGGTGAGAAAAAGAAAAGACGACATGAATTCAATCTAATAAAAAGACTGTTTCTACAAATTCTAGACTGGATTGCTCTTTGTTGTTAAGTTTGTTTTACAGTCATCTGATAATAGCTGCAATTAACAACGCGTGTGGAAGCTGCTGACTTTAAAGAAGAGGAATAAAGTGGATTCAAACAGCAATTTTATATCTTAATGTGGGCGATTAAACAAGGAGTAAACTCTTTTCTCACATCTCAGTTCTTGCTATTTCGACAGATTTTTCTTTTTTTTTGCTATTTTTTTTGTAAATTTATTTTTATACGTTTTTACTCTCCTTCTTTCGAATAAGGGCATCTCATAAAACATCGTCTTTATCTGGTACATAAATTCTGAACAAAAGCACTGTCATATATTTTCATTACAAATATTTTATAGTTGCTAACATAGTTCTCACATTTTTTCGTGATTGTACGACAAGCTGAGTAAAAATAATGAAAGGCCTCTATGTTTGTTTCATTTTCAACATTATTCTTATTATAACTATTAAAAAAAGCTGCAGCCTACCCTACTGGAGGTAAGTGATTTATCTTAATATTCAGTCTTATACAAACTGATTCAAAATGAATGGTGCAAAAATAAAGTCGAACTTATTCAATCCTGACAGAAACTAACACAGAAGTAGTTATATGATAGGACACATTAAGTATTTAATTTTACTTGTACATTACAAATGTTCGATGTAGACACCCTTGATTTCCCAATTTTTGTGGCGGGGGAGGGAGACAGAAAACAACTTTCATCTATGTTTATTCCACTTAAAAAATTGCACCTGTAAAGTAGTGGAGTTGATGTTCTTGGATATGCTGGGATACGTCTGAGTAGAACTGGAATATTTGTCATGTCACCAAGGGCGCCCACATCAAACCTTCATAATGTACAGTAAAACTTAAATATCTAACGTGTCTTTTCATGAAATTGCACTTGTTTTAGGTTCGGCCAGGAGTGAGTACTTCGATTTTATTTTTGGACCGATTTATATTTTAGATCCAAAACTAGATATTAAAACGGCTGTAATGGACATTTTTAAAATGATTTTCTTTCAGGATCATGAATTTCTTGTATCGAAAAAAGTGCTAGCGAACTCTTAGAGTCTAAATCTCAGCCATTTAAAATAATAATTCTATCAGATAAGCTTGTGCATGTTTATATTTACCGAACTACAGCATTTAATATTTGTGTATTTGAAATAAAAATAATAAATGTGTTAGTTCTGATCAGAATCTTATCTATAGATATTTTGGAGAATTATACTCATCCAAATTATTTTTGAGCGAGTATATTTTTAAAGCTTTCATTGGTCAAACCTATAAATGCACAGTGAACTTAAAAAACAAAATAAAAACGGAAAACCCCCTTCAAATTCAAACTAAAAAATTCACATGAATTTATCGACCAGTTCAAAATTATTAAAGTCGGGTGGAATGCCTTAACTTTGAATGGGCATTTTAAAAATTCATCGAGAGATGCACCCAAACGACGTTACGCAAACGAGGAGCAATTATTGACGGCAATTAGTTTCAAGCGTGCCTTAAGGTCAAACTAGTGAAATCTAGCTTATGCTACTTCATTATCATCAGGTTTAGATGTAATGCAAAGGGGGGAGAAAATTGACGAAAAAGTATTAGCTCATGCGCAACAACGAGCGCTTGCCAATCCTTTCTTTCCGATTAATATGGATGATCCGTTAAATGAAACAAATCATTAAAATAAACAATATTTGCAATCATTGTTTATTTCCATTAGGGTGCTCTTCAATCGATGAGTCCATTTAAGTTGTAAACAGTGGCGAAAGTTCTTGGATGATACCACTTTTAATTGTTGAATTGTGTTCTGCTTCGCGCTAAGTTTTTCAATTTTTCTTTGAGGTTGATTTTGGACTTTTGGGAGAAGAAAATAGCAAACAGCATAATGCCAGATTTTACGATTAACGTGGGGTTTAATATTTAATTTTATTTTTTATTACGTGTGTTCATGCTCAAGAACTATTTTCCGGCCGAAATTTGGAGTGTTTTCACGAAGTATTCCTGGTGTTTTTTTAATAAACAATGTAATTTAACGTGATAAATTTATCAAAGATAATGCCAGTATAGCTGAAGAGTACGAGTTTTAATTTTCATTTTTTGGTTTAATTTTGTTTATCCCCCCCCCCTTTTTTTTTTTTTGTTAATCTATCAGGGCTCTAGATCTTAAGGTCGGACTATAAGCAAGTATGAACTTGGTCTTCGACCGAGATTACTTTGCTTTCTACAATCGGCAAAGAGGGATTTTAGTTTCGACTTTTTCATTTATGGATCATATCAAGTTGTCTTTTTATTATCTCATGTTATCTCCATTACCAATTTAGAATTTGCTTCTCATTACATGGGATTTAGGAACCCATCCATAGTCTCAGAATGATTAACAATTAAAACCTGAAATAGATTTAATTTATGGCCATTGACAGTATTTCTTTGCTCGACTTAATAATAAAACAATGCGATCTAGCTTGATGCTGTCATCAGTTAATGCCTTTCTTTTTTATGGCACATTTGAATAATCAGTTGGCTTTGTTTATAAAAATGAACCATAAAGAAATAAAATAAAAAAACTAACGTAATTCTTTCTCAGATATATAAACCTGCGAAATATTTTATATTTTATACTGCTTATAAAGGTTTACTCGCGTGCTCTTTACAGTCTATGACCCCAAACAAGAAAGCAATGAAGAGAATGAACTGGATAAATGGGAGAACGATCATTTATTAATTCACGAACTGACTGAGTCGGCTGAAAATGTGCTTTCTTCAGCAACAAAAAAGACGTCTCGCAAAGTGTGTGTGCGTCACCCTGGCTGGCCGTCTGCAGTCCACAAGCCATTGATCACGACGCGCATTATAACTTGGAAGAGTTGGTCACACTGAAGCTTTCGAGTCAGGAAATAGGCGAAGACTCGCATTAACGAAGAATGATGGATCACGGACTGTGTTGTTCCAATCGAAAGAGCGACTCTTTCGGCAGAGAGAGCGAAAGAGAAAGCTATTGATACTTAATGTTCGTTGTTGGGAATGAACTTCTATTGGTTTTCCTAATATATCAGAAGTTTCCTTCCTTTCTCCCTCTAATGATAACAACATTAGACATCAATTTTTCAAAAAAGTTATGCTTCCCATGTAAAATTAGCGATTTTTTTATTGATTTCGATATACTGAAACCTAAAATAGCCACAAAAAATTTTAGTTGGCTTTTGTTTCTTCTTCAAATATGCATTTAGTTTTTATATGTTTATACATAATATAAGACTTTCATGTGTATTATACTGGTCTTTATATTTTCGTGAATTGCAAGGAAAAGCAGTCAAGTTTACTTTCGAATTCGCTTTGACTGTCGACTAAATTTCAAATGAGAAAACATCACTAACGAGCGTCCGACAGTAATCAGTTCCATCGATGTGGACCACTTTCCGTGATATCTTTTCTCCTGGTGGAAATGTTTAACCGTGTTTGTTGCTGACCATGTCTCAATTACCCGAAAAAAAATCCACTTGGAAATCCAAAAAATTGATCTTTAAAGACATATGGCAGCCAAAGTTATGGAAAAAAAATCCCACTCGATAAAGGGCAGGGGATGAGATTTTTTCACCGGGTTTTTTGCTAAACCCACATTTTACATGATGCTCTGCAACTTTCTAAAGAACACATGGGGTCTAACCCCTACCCCTACAAAATTAAAATTTTCAAAATTTACCCCTTCACCCCCAGGGACGCGAAATGTTTTTATTCTGAATTAGGGGACATTAAAACCAAATAATCAATATTCATTTTCCCCCAATATGTTCCCCTTGAGTCGTTATTTGGACCTACAGACGGGACACCAATTATGAAACACCCTGTATACAGAGTGTCCAAAAAGTCTGGTAACAAGGCAGATATCACAAAGCTGCAAGGTATGCGAGAGCTGATGAGTGTGGTTTATAGGTAATAGGAGGGTGGAGAATTCATTGCCGCACTCAAATTTGACTTTGACCCCCAAATTTAAGGTCTTCCATTTGCTAACTCGAAAACTATTAAAGATAGAGAAAATTTTCCAATTGCTACCCTGTAGAACAACACCACATTAGTCTAAAAACAATTTTTAATCACACCCTTCCCCTTCAAAGATTTTGAGAAAATGAGCGAGAAAGAGTCACTCAGGGTCGGGTTGAGCTGGCCAGGTTGGTTGAAGTTTCTAACACATTTGTATTGCAGTGAAGCACACCGTTGGGAATTTTCTTTCCTTGAGTGACTCTTCTGCACGAAGGGCATCAGAGATGTCAAAATTGATCCTGGATTTGATGAATCAACGCTCGCACTTACAAACATTTAATGCATCATTCGGGCAAATAGCGCAAGTGTTTATCCACGATTGCATTGTTTCCCTTATGACATCCACACAGTATCCAATGACGAACATGACTCTCCTCGGGCTTTATGACAAGATATGTTAAATATGTAAGAGAAACAAACACCTACAAAAGTTAAAGGAGAATAGTAAAATAACTTGCTTATATTTAATTAACATTGAAAGTAAAATAACTTCTTAAAACTGGTCCACAAATAGCCCACAAAAAACGATATTTGAATTAAAAAATCTGATTTTGATAATTTTCAAGAATTCGAGTTTCGTTTCTAAAGAATAGCTTATCTCTTTCAGAATTTTTAATACAAATCGAAAATTGATGTGACTAATATTTCTTTCATAGTTTATATTTCCAATTGCGGAAATGCTTATCCTAGAACAATACACAAGTGTTATACAGGGTGATTCTACTATATTTGATCACAATCAAAACTGTTATTTATCATCTTCGAAGTATAACTACTTTCAAAGTTTTGATCGTACATACTAGGATTTGTGCTTTTTTAATTAATGTGTCTAAAAATCAGCTTAATCGAATAATCTATTGTAACATTTGAAATCTAAAGACTCTTCTTTATGAAACTCCGATCAATATGACGGATGGAAGCGTGTGTTTTAGTTAATGGTGGACATTTTTGATAATTTCCGTAAGTAAAATTAAAGTTTTTTTTCCTTTGATGGATTTCATTATTTTCAATTTTGTATTATTCGTTCAATAAATCGTTTTGAACTTCTAAAAGATTCCTTGTTTGAACTAGCGTTTATGTTAACTTTTTTCATTTTTATGACGAGCCTAATCCTTCTCTGATTTTTATCAACTATTTCAGGATCATCCTGTCTATTATTTATATTAGAGTAATTATTTTTTTAGAAATGACAATTTTGATATTTTTTTTCTTGTCAAATTTTTAACACAGATATTTTAATGCGATAGAAAAAAATATTCTTAAAAGATCATATTTCCTACAAGATAAACTTAAAACAAAAGGCCTATACTTATATTATATTGAATTTAATTACTTTTCATAAATCACCAAAATGACATTATTTCATCCCGGTCATTGAAGATTTTACGACCTATCATGGCCTTACTATTGCAATTCTTTGGAGAACTTATCACTCTTTCTTAAGATTGGTACCATGACCCCTGGATTCCTTGGAAAATAATGGCCGAGCTCAATTTCCACTCTTGCCTCCTAAACCTTTAAAACGAATGACATTTAGCTTTGATTTATTACAAAGTAATACGAGAGAAAACATTTATAACCGTTAATAACTCATAGTTGATTCGTCTGGTTAAAAACAAATAATAGAAAGAGAGGGAGAGAGTGTGTGTGTGGTAGGGGGGAGTTGAGTGGAGGAGGGAAGAGGATGAAAGGCTTCGGCGATCAGGGTTAAATGGAATCCAGAAGACTCTTGAGGCTTTTATTGAGTGTTTGCTTAGGAGATAGCCAGAGCATAACCCTTTTACTACGTGCGTTTCGTGCCAAATTGATCTATGTTCCAGAAAACGAAGAGGAGACGAAGGGAAAGCACACACACACGCACACATACACAATCCCCACCCTCCATCCTCAAGCCCCATCCAGCTTTAAATCTTTTCCTGATATTTACTTCGAACCAAAGCTTCTGAACCATTATTCTATTTTTTTTCTCCTCTTGAAAAACATTTTATTTAAAAAAAAAAAGATACTCCTAAAAGCAATGAATTTTGATCAAGAGGGAGGGGGAAAAAAGAATTAAACACTTTTTAAAAACATTGGCATGAGAGAAAAATATAAATAAAGCTTTTAGACGAAATGGGACGGAAAGGGTCGAAGAAGACCGACAAAAAATTCTCTACTTAGATGTTAGAGGAACTATTTCTATGAGAACCCATTATTTGTGTTTGCGGTGGATATAACAACTATATCACTTTCAACTATTTATTATTTTGGATATATATCAATTTATATAATGAGTCCAGATATGAAGATATCGCTTTTGTTCACTGGAGAATTTGCTTATGCCATTATTGTTGTAACATATAATTTATTTAAAAGATTAACAATGCATTTCTAGAATATGTTAATTTGAAATCCACAGGTAATTAAGCCAGATAATTTAAGTTGATATTTACACCATTTCAATAGAGACTAAATGTATCGGTTGAAGCTATCAGTATAGTTCTATTCTGCTATATTCTATTCTTAAATTAAAAATCAAATAAGGAAACAGGTTTCGTTGTTTAATTAATTATGTACTGCTTCTCTACATTCTTACGAAATTTAATAAGCTTATTTTAATAACTTTAAAAAATTTAATATCTTTAACTGTCTTAACATAATTTACTATTGGAAGTGAGCTTGTCATTTTTAATTAATGCTTTTAAAATAGACAAATACATTAAAATGAGTTGTACTGATATACTGTAATAAAGCAAATACTCTAATATACTCTAGCATTTTATTGATGACATTAAGCTATTTATGCTTGACATAAGCAAGAAAATACATTTTTTACACCTAACTTGCTGCAAGTTTATGCCACTCATAGAATATTAATGTAAAATACGTGATGAAGAGCGTAACCACCTTGCCTCTACAACTATTTAAAAGTGCTGCATAGCAGTAATCGACAATACTCATTCCGAAGATGAGGAAATTCATTGGAGAGATTGAAAAGGGGCTTATTGTGTGTGGGTGCCCGTCTTGCTGGAGCCACGACTTCAAAAAATGCCGAACTGAGTGAAATTTCAAAAAATGACATGTCTACCTGGCTCAGTGACATCTCTACCTTCCGTACTTCTGACCTAAAAGAAGTAATCGCCGTACATATAATGATATGTGACGAGAGTGTTCAATGTCATCTGAAAAGACTAGTGAAGGGCAACAGAATTTTAAGTACACAAAATTGATAGATTCATTCAATACTGGCCGTTCTGCAACCTATCAAAACTGAACTATGCGCGAAAAATTAACAGTTAACCAGTGATTTCGGAGGAGGCAACAGGAAAATTTATCTTTAATGTTCGACTTCATTGTAAACAGACAGTTGAAAAAAAATCACGTAACTGGTCGAGCCATATAACACCCTGGTAGAGGTTGTGATGGGGGGCTTCATGAATTAATGGACTCATTTTGCCTGGCCCATGCAGTCCAAGGGTCTAGAGGGGAGTTATCTTGCTCCTGGTATATTTATTGGTATGGAATGGTCCAATATTTAACCAATAGTGCCGCTATCTCATATTGCTGTGACAGTGGATCAAGGGCATCATGCAATGTTACATTTCTTTCTAGAAGGGGATGGGTAATTCGTGAACACCGTTTTCACATGTAAAAATCGTTCAGGAGTGGTTCCAGGGACTTCACAGCTCTTTCAGCTTCTTTTAGTAGTCTCCTCAAAATTCGGCGTTGAGTCCTGTAGAAATGTATTGGCTATATTGGTAAACGTGATTCGAAAGAGACATCAACTTCCATTCAAGGTGAGCGATTTGGAGACAAGTTTCCGGAATGCTTGATATTCTCGATGTAGATTCACTTCAACATCCAGTCAGACTTTCGTTGAACAGAGCATAATTCAGTAGCCACTATGTGTTGTGTGTTCGTGTATTTATCAAATTATTTGATGCAACGTACATAACAGGCGCACTAATAAAAATGGTGTCAGAATATGTACTCAAACCAGCGAATTATGAGAACTGTCAATCACTGTTTTACCATGGAAACCAGCTGGAGTAAAATTTAGTCTTGTACTGAAGTTGCTGTTAAATTGGTGGCCCTCAAAGGAGCACTTTTTTCTGCAATTAATGCCAAATTATTTTTCCTTATAAAAATCATGATATTTTCTTGTTTTACTTATTACTCGAGCACGTGTTGAACAAAGAGCACTTTTAGCAGGAAACATGAACACTAAATAAAAGACCTGTGCAACGAGGCTAAGGTAGCCGTTGATTGCCTGTTGAACTATAAACTTCATCTGAATATTTTAATGAGCCAGTTTACAGAATTGCGATTATCGCAAGATTATACTTCATAGGATTAAGTAAATTTCCATTTTCTTAAAATATAAATTTCGCACATTTTTTTTTATTTTAAACGATTATAGAGAAACTAGTTAAAATGTTAGTTGATTTTACAACTGAAATGACATGAATTTTTCCTAAGTAATTCGATTCTTAAGTCGATTCTCTGACTATATCGAGCTTAAACGTAAAAAATGAAAAATTTTAAATTATTCTTCGCCTTTAACTTTTAAATTTTGTTTATTTAATATTTAATTTGGACGTCTTTACTACCATTGAGATGGGATGTGGTGTGAGGGGCTCTAACGAGTCGTTTGGGGGGCACCGTTGAACAGCGCTCTCGATGCATTTGCAAATCTCATTTGGAGCCCCGGTCCTCGATCGTGTTTTTGGGAATAACAACTCGAAATGCTGGTAGCAGTCTCCGAAATCGTTAATGCAGGCGATAAAATTTGACAAATTGAACGGAAACGAAAGGGATCCACAAGATCAATAAACAAAAAAAAGAAGGAAAAATGCAGGTTTGGGGGAAGGATCGCTTCTGTGTAAGGAAAAGCTTTGAAAGCCAAACGCGAACCGTAGATGGATTTCTCAACAAAAAATAAAAAAATAAAAAATAAAAATTAAAAAAACCCAGAAAAAACACAGATTCTCCTACTGCATAGTGTTAAATCATCGTCCTTTTCATTAAAAAAGATAATTTTAATTTTGAAATTGACAATTTAGGTTAATATTTCCACCGCAAAATGGTGTTTATTCATTAAAACTTACCACCAAAATTCAACAAAAGTTATAATAAATTAAGTGAGTAAAAATCTTTTTGATTTATGTCTTTTTTCATGCATAATGTAATTTCTGTCCCATTTAGCAATATTTTACATTTCTCCTGAAGAAACTACATTTGAAAGTTCTGGGATTTTCACGTGCCTGACACAATAGTTTGATGTTCTCTATGGCTAAATTATTTGTAATTCAACTCTATTTTAAGAATTTTGTCCAGAAAATGTTTTTATAATTAACTAAATCAATAGAATAAGCCTTCGTATTTTATGAATTCTCTGTGGATAAAGAACTTTGCAGTTTTAAAAGCGTTCATATATTTTTCATACATTTATACATTGTTCTTATTAGTAGCAACCCAGACGAACTAAAAGAAATTACGCATGAACTTGCAAAAGCCAATTTAAAAGTGGGATTGAAAATTAAGCTGAAGAAAACAAAAATTATGTTCAACCAGTTTACAACAAAGAAACATATCACAAACAACAGCACTAAATTGATGGAGTACAAAATTACGTGTACCTCGCACAGGAAATCACTACAGATGAAGTTTTATGAAGGAAATAAAGAAGGTGCATCAAGGTAAAGTGTGAAGCACCTTCGGAAAAAATAATTTAATCATAAAAAGTAACATGCCTCTCTGCCTGAAAAAGAAAATTTTCAACTTGTATGTGCTATCAGCATTCACTTATGGAGCAGAAACATGGACACTATAGGCGCATTCGTTTATTCGTACGGTTTGTACGATGACTACGCCGATAGTGCGCCCCGTGCAATTACCGTTTAGTGCGTTCAGTGCGGTCTCTGTGTCAGTGCACGATCTTTCACCCAACGGTCCGTGCGTTTTGAGCCAAACCAACAACATTGTGATGGCTCAACGACTCCTTTTTCATCACCCCAAAAGCCTAAATTTCAAATTTTTAAAGTCTTTTTCACTTGTGAACTTTTTTTTTAATCTGTATAAACTCTCTTCATCCACTTGAATGCAAAATTTCGATCATCATCGACAGTGATCGAAATCTGGAGCTTCGCTGGATTGGAGACCGCCATTTGCAATTGTAAAACGCACGAAATGACCCTGCTTCTACCTTCGTGCGCTTAGTTCGCGCACGGACTACACGAAGTGCGCTTAGTTCGCGCACGGAAATCTCCGAACACCTCTCACGGGCCGCACGAGAGCTACTTCGAACGGCTAGTGCGCGCACTCAGTGCAAAAAAATCACATAGAACGAATAAACGAATGCGCCTTAAACATCAGATCGACTACAAACCACCCAATGGAACCTTGTATGCTATGTATAACTAGGAGGGATAAAGAACGGGTCACTTGGATTTTTGGACAAACAAAAGTATTCCGCATCATAAAGCGGGTACGCCCTCTCAAATTGCAATGGGCTAGCTAACCTGGCGGGCGTCAATTTGATAAACAAACTCCGAACACATTAGAAACATTTGGAGAATTGATAAGGGTTAAAATTGATAATGATCATTATGATGATGATGACCTACGAGAGTGAGTTAGAAATTATCCGCAATGTTGACATAACTCGTCTTACATTTTTGAAACGGACCTCTGGCCTCATGTATTTTATTATTATGCTGTTGTGTTCATGCTATGAAATTTCTATCCTAATTCCTCTATTTAGACGTTTGTTGTTGCAGATTCTTCATGGCCGCTCCATTAGAAGTTTGCCCCAAGGAGGAACAGCGAGCAGTGATCCGGTTTTTGTGGTCGGAAGGTATATCAGGGGCCACAATCTATCAAAGACTTTCGGCACAATACGGGAACAGCCACAACGGAGTGTCTACGAATGGATTGGAAAAATTCAAAAATGGTCCCACGAGTGTTACGCATGAGGAAGGAGCCGGACGACCATCTACGGCCACAAATGATGATATTAAACGTGCACGTGGCACTTGTTTGGTCCACTCAAAGAGTCATTAAGGGGCCGTCGATTCTCCTCGGACGAAGAAGTGAAGCACGCAGTGCATGCGTGGCTCGCTGCTCAGCCGAAAACCTTTTTTTTTCTGAGGGCATCAGGAAGCTTGTGCAACGATGGACCAAGTGCGTTGAAAAGCAAGGGGACTATATTGAAAAATGATAAGTTCAGTTTACTACTTGTATTGCAATAAAAGTTACAGCTACATTGCGGATAATTTCTGACTCACCCTCGTACATTTATGCACAATGTTTTGAAGTGTAGCAAAATGCATTAAGTTTTCCCTCGAATAGTTACCGATTTATTTTCCATTGGTGATACAGCAGTCATCCTACCTGTAGGTCCGGGGAAAGAAGTGGCCATGTTATCGGGACCATTCTATTATTCATTTAGCTGAGAAATCATGCTAACTATTCGCGCACTTCTCCAAAATATTAGTATCTCTAAATCTTGTCCTGGAGATTCTTTAAGATCGAGTGTTCGTACCAGCCTACCAATATTTGATGCCGAATTGTGTGTGTGGCAGAACTGAATTATCACCGCACTGTTCCAGGAACGCTGAGTGGCGTGTAGCAAGAAATTGACTCCATAGGGACGATCTGCCACCCAATCAATAAAAGCCTTATCGATTCATAATTATTCGATGTAAAACTTAATTTTTCTAAATTATGCCATTGTGTACGTCCTCTGCATAAATTTACCGATATACCTATATTCTTTCAAAGTTAAAAGATTTTTTTGTTTTTTTTCCTTACAATATCCTATTTAAAAGTTGATTTCTATAAAAAATACCCATTATCCGGGGAAGGAGGCTTTTCATTTTTAACAAAGTGTAAACGGTTTTATTTTATACATTTTGACACACCCTAATCTGAATACGTAATCTCGGAAGTAGATATGCTTTAGAATCATTATCAGAATTTTAAGATTAAACATTTCAAAACAGACATTCCTGTATAGATTTAAGCTATTTTAATTATGTAATAAGTATACTTATCTTATAATTATGTAATTAAAGATATACGTAATTACTTAGAAATGAAATGAAACTTTGTAATTGCTCCATGTTTTAGAGGTCAATGAACTCGGATCAATTTGCTGTCTCTTTACTAATTCATCGATTATCTACAGGAGATGTTTTATCGTGATATTCGATAACTTCTCAAAGTTTGTGCCTCTCCTTCTCTTCCCTAATTCTCTCCCCTCCTTAACCTCTCTTCTTTCTTGGCCCCTCATCAATCTTCTGTTTTTATTATAAACGGAAATTGAAACCGAAATTAGATATCTGCGAAGTCTCTCAATAGCTAAAACTTTTTTGGCAGATAATTTTTTTAGTAAATTCTGTATTCGTAAATCTTTGAAGCCAGCATATTTCTCTTTATTTTTTAATCTAGCCTAATTACGCTATCTTAATAAATTATGCAATTCTTATATAAAAATGTTTATCATTGGAATTAATTATTTTTTTATAATCGTGCAAAAAAAAAGGCTCAATTAGCTTATCCTTGGCACCATTTTTATAATGATAAAGTTTATGTTGATAGGATTTTGTTTACCAATTTTTGCATATTCAATTTAATTTTTTTTATAAATTTTCATCTTTTAGATTTAAAGCTTATTATAATTTTTAAAACTTTATCTATAAAAAATAGAATTTATATTTAAACTATTTGGAACATGAAATACAAATCCAATCTTTATACAGAAATAAAAACATACAATACTAAGGAAGGGCACCTTATAATTAGATAAAAATCACTTCGTGGAGAACTCTTTTAATTGATAGAAAATAATACGATTTTTTTTAATGCAAGTCGACAGAAGATCTGTAATTGTTGTTTTTTGAATGATGAAAGATTAATATGACCTTCAGAATTTTTTGGTCATTTTGTTGTCAGCGAAATGAACAGACTCCGATTTCATAAATTAATGAGTTCTTATTACCTAACATAATTATACCATTCCCTTGACAACTGATTAAGAAGAACTCTTATAATTTCATAATGACTACGGAAAGCTCATTAAAAAACGGTGAAGAATACGTATATGCAATAAGGAGTGGGTACCGAATTTTGGGAAGAATTGTCTGAAAAACCGTATAATTTCTCTTAATGACTACGCTATTCAGTTTTAACCTGAAAATAATCTGTTTGATTGGCTATTAAAAATAAAATGTATAAAAAATAAATTATAGTTTTCACATAGTGTATGTGAATTGACCTGAGACAACATTCACATTTCCTCCACATATCCTAATGCTTATTTCCGGTTATATAATAAAAATTAAAGAAAATAGCAAATGCAATATTCCCATAGTGAGATGAAGACTCTAAATCCAAGGATTTAGATGTTAAATTCTATTTTGTGTGTACTGTATAAAGTCGCATAAGATCAAAGACTATTTTTAATTTTTTCACAATTACATGATCAATTCACAATTACACTTTACAAAATTATGTGATCTAAAATTAGACATGTCCCCTCTGACATGTAAAATTAACAAATTATGCGATTTTTTGATTCATTAACATGAATAATTTTTGCAATGAAAGAAGGAGCAAAATATAAAAAAATAAAGTAACCAACAATAAACATTACTTCACATATGCACTTTATATTGACAAATGAGATGTTAAAACGATCCAAAATAGACTTTCTAATATTTAAGGTCGAAAAAATTCTTGTTAAAAACTGGTCATAATTAAAAATTAATACTAAATGATGAGCGCATTGAACGACGCCTCTGCAAGTGCTTAGCTACTAATGAGGATCCAATGGAAAAATGATCCAACTCGTTGTGGTCATTGAAAAAAAAATTGTTAAAACTAAAAAATACAATGCAGGTATCTTTACAATAAAACAAACTATAATTATTCTAGACCGTTTTTTCCTATGACCTATTTAAATAGTTTATATTTTTTATTTAAAGATTGAAAAATCGATGTACAAAGTAAAGTTCATTAACAGCATTTACGGTATCTGAACTTTATTACCTTTTGCAAGCCTTAAGAAATAGAAATAACCATTTAAGAAATTACTTTCTGGATTCCAAAGGATTTTAAAAATAAAAGTATGCAGCTTTTTTCTTTGCCGTTTTTTTTCCTTTGGAGTTATCTGTACAGCCCAAAAGATATGACAGAACAAGGAAGCCTCATCATGAGTCATCACAAGTGCATGAAGCAAAGAATCCGATATGAATTCACTTGTATGACAAAAACTGGATTATAGCGTACACGGGCTCTCATTTTGAATCGTTGTAATGCAAACAAAACTGAGTTTTTCTTTCTGTTAATTCCTTGCACAGTCGTCTATCTTAAGTATTTTTACTCCGCAAAAGATGCTTAAAAGTGTTATATTCTTTTTGACTCACCCTATATAGGTTCTAGGTAGCCATCATGTATAGGATAGACAACTAGAAAGTTTGTGTTACATCCAAGAGAGATGAATTTAGCGATATGTGTTGGGCATTTCCTGATGAAAAAATGCCATCAGGCACTTAAGGAAAGACTGAAAAAAATTGAGATCGCAGAGGCGAAAAACTTCTCTGAATGTTCCGTACACGATAAGAATGTATAGAGATGTTTGGTAATGACGCTTCGATCATGATGTATTTCGTTATACGTGCATGCGTTAATAATCTGATTGCAAGCAGAATTGGGATTCATTAAAAGTTTTCATTTGATATTGGAGTTCATGCCTCATTTAGACTATGAACGACAATTCTAGACACTATGCTTCATGAAGTCGTCATATATGGTTGATTATCGTCGTAATCAATGCTCATATGTGCAAGCTACTGATCACGATCGAGATACTGTAAGTACGACGGATCCTCTATCGATAGTTAAGTCGATCCTTCCATGTTGGTCTCTTGTCGTTCCTCACAAAGTCACTACTACAAATGCGAGTGCACTGTCAAATTTTAAGTCCACTTATGGAAGAAAAGTTTATTATGCTTTATACACTCTGTCAAGAAAATATAAACTCAGTCAGATTAATGCAATGACTTTTTATTGAGATGATTATTTAGCATCTCAAGTTTTTCTTAATAAGCATAAATAAATGCTGATATTTAAACAACCCACAAATTTTGAATAGTTTCTTAATTAAACAAAAAATTCACATTCCACTTGTAAAGAGATTATAAACTCTATATTGAAATAATTAAAAAATCTCCGAAGCTAAAACGTATTGGCCCTCCTTTCTTCACAATAATCTCTATGATCCTGTCAGGCATCTTATCAATCATTTTTTAAAAATCTTCTATGGTTTTGTCCCAACCATTCACAATTGCGACTTGCCTATCATTCACATGATAGTATTGTTTATTTTGGCTATATATAATCTTCGCCATCATACTCCATACATTTTCAATGGGGTTGAGATGTGATGGTCATGGAATCACATCGACCTTTTCTGTTTTGAACCAGTCCGTGGTGGATGCCGAAACATATACTGGAGTATTGTTCTGCTGATATTTCCAGTTTGTGTCAAAAATGAATGGCCCATATGGGATAAATGTTCGTACATCAGTTTTTGGTATCTTTCGTAGTTCATCTTTCCATCCACAAAGACGATGTCAGCCTTGTCTGCTGCTTCGAATGCTGTTTAGGCCATCACTCCACCCCCACCCTGTCTACTCAGTCTTGTCTTCGGTTGAGTTCGTATATCATGCCAATGTGAAGAATATCCATCAGGTTCGTCAAGACAGAAACGTTTTTCATCAGAAAAGATTATTTCATTCGACTCTCGTTTCCATTTCACAGTTTCTTTAGCCCAAGTCGGGCCGACGTATGACGAACAGTGAGCTTGGGCGTCGCCTTTATTTTTTAAAACCTCGTATGGGTATTTGAATTTAAGCTTTACCATACAGTTTCATGGAACACGGATGACGCATGTGTTTGCAATTCACGTGCAATTTCACGAGAAGTAAGAATTTGAATTCGCTTATGTCTCTGGGCGTAAGTTTTTGGTGTCGACATGTTTATTTTTGGTTCGATATTTATCACTCTTTTGATGATATTTTGAACAACAGTTTGTGAACGGTTTACTTCGACAGCAATTTGTCTTGTTCATTTCCCTTAGCATGAAGAAAATGTATTTTTTTTATTTCTTTCTCTGTTAATGTTTTTCAGCGAAGCATGATGCACAGAGGACTTTCTTGCGAAGATAAATGATTGGAAATACTCATTAAATGGACTTTTGAAAGAAATTTGCAAGTTTTATTTAAAACTTAAGTTTTCAACCTGAGTTTATAATTTCTTTAGGCATGGAAAGTGAACTTTTTGTTTAATTAAAAAAAAACTACTCAAAATCTCTGAGTTGTTTAAACGTTACCAGTATTTATTTATGTTTATTAACTTAAGAAAAAAATTGAGAGGCTAAACAATCTTCTCAATAAAAAGTTATTGCATTATTCTGACTGAGTTTATATTTTCTTGATAGAGTGTAAAAGCCAAATATCATCGCAGAACAGCTAGTCACTACTCTTGTCACTTACTTTCCTATTCGATGTCATATTTCGATATTAGTTTTTTTCCCCTTCCCAACCGTGTTTTTCAGTTTTTGCACTATCAGTATATTTCATCAGTTTCCTTTTCTTTTATACAGGGTGTTTCTAAATTACATGTATCTCCCGTATTATACATGTTTATTACTCAAAAACTATTACAGATTTTAACGTGAGTTTTAATGGAAAACTCAAAATTTCTTAGCCTCGCGTGAATTGATAATGAAACACGCAGTTGGCCCGTGTACCATTATTGGCGCGTTGTTCCATTTTTCACGAGACGCAGTAAACAATGGCGAGTGTTCAAGAAAAAGCTCAATGCGTGTTATGGCTTGCGGAATTTAAGTCAATGATTACAGTTCAGAGAATGTTCAAAACAAAGTTTAAAAAGGATCCTCCAAATCATAAGTCAATTAACGGTGCTGGTAGACTTTCAGCTCTGGCATGAAAAATTTTTAAACACAGGCAGCTGTTACATAAAAAGGGTGCTGGTAGACCTTCAGCGAAACCACAGAGTAGAAAAGGTCAGGGAGGCGTTCGATCATAGTCCCCGTAAATCACTTCGCCAAGTGGCTTGTCAACTGGATATACCAATGACATCCGTACATAAAATAGTGAAGCACCGCCTTCGTCTTACACCCTACAAAATCCAGATGATGCATGAACTGAAGCCAGAAGACTGACAAGGGGGCAAGAAGTATGCTGAGGATATGCTCCAAAAATCGACAATGATCCCACCTTCCTTGAGGATATTTTGTTTTCTGTTTTATTAACATTCCATACTTCCGGAGCAGTAAACCGACACAACTGCCGCATTTGGGGCTCACAAAACCCCCACGTTCTAAGGGAGCATATACGCGGCAGCCCAAAGGTTAATGTTTGGTGCGGTTTAATGCATGATCGAGTAATCGGACCTTTCTTTTTTGCTGAAGAGAACCTTACCGCTACAACCTACCTAGATATGCTGGAGAACTACCTGATTCCACTGGTGAAAGAACTGCAGCCCAACACAGTCTACCAACAAGATGGAACACCTCCTAACTGGGGTCTACAAGTTAGGCAGTGCCTTGATACGAACTTTCCAGGGCGATGGATTGGAAGGGTTGGGCCAATCTCTTGGCCCCCTCGCTCACCCTATGCGAACCCTCTGGATTTTTTCTTCTGGGGATATGTGAAAGACAGTGTGTATAAGACCAACGTTGATGACATTGAAACTCCCAAGAACAGAATAATTGAAACAATCGCTGAAATCACCCCCGAAATGCTAACCTGAATATGGGATGAAATAGAGTTTCGCATTGACGCCCTTCACGCCATAAATGGGGGGCACATTGAAATTTATTATGGCATGCTAAGAAACCTTTTGAGTAAATCTGTAATAGTTTTTGAGTAATAAACATGTATAATACGGGAGATAATTTAGAAATTAAAAGCATATCCTTACCTTTTCTTGCTTCTGAAAGCTGTAATTTTAAATATACAGAGTAAATTTATAACAAAGCAGTCGAATCAAAAGCTTTAATTTATTTGTTATTTAAGGTTCTTTATGTAAAAGATAGTGCTTGATTGAAGACCAACGTGTCAATCTTGTAATCGCTTAAACTTGTTGCAGACTTGTTTAGGCTTCACATTTAAAATCAATTCCGGTGACTTTGGTATATAGTCAAAATTTAGTGAATACATTGCTTACTTCAAAACAATTCAAATATACCATAAAAACATGTAGTTGATTCGCAACCGAAAAGCAGCTATCTAGCCTAGCCAAAAAAAATCACCTGAGACTTGAATGAAAGCTCAGGACAGAATTAAGTCTGAATGAAAGCAAAAGGACAGGCTGCATCTGGGTTTATAATGGCCTCGTACATTATCTTTATATTTTTCATTTGCTTATTCCGTCGTTCCCGTATTCCATGTCGTATTGAAACCTTTAGATTTCTAAGTTATGTAGCTGCTTCAAGGTTGTGTGATCTACCTGTTTCGTTTGTCATCGATTTTTATAAACGATTAAAATTTTTCTCATCTGACATTGGTAAAGAAAAAAATTAAATTTTAGAGACTCTCAGATTATTTAGAAATTGTTATGCACTGAGGCAAGTTTTTTTCCCTCCTATTAACTTATCAGCTATCTTGCTTTCTTTCTTTTTTGTAAAATAAACTCATTCACCATTTTTCATTTCAAACTGTAAGTGTTCATCAATTAAAAGAGCTCTATATGCGTCTGTTTTCTAATTTTTTAATTTAATATTTAATTTAATCTGAAAATGATATCTTAAGAAAGAATGTTAGGATTTCTTAATTCTCGACAACCTTTGATTCCAGTCTTTTTACCTCTGTTAAGTACCCTTCTATGGCTTTCATTCAATCTTGCCTTTAGTTTCTAATTTCGCAGTGGCTACGTTTGCACGATATACTTTTAAATTTAACACAAATTTGACACGAATTTATACATAGTTTTATATAGAGAATTAAGAAAATTCGGTATTAAGTATGAATAAGATTCAATTTTTTTTTATTATTTCTTGGAAAAAAATTCGGACAAGGCTTATCTGATTTTTTAACACTGATGTAGTAGAAGCTTTTCTTTACTTTGTTTTTAAAATAAATTATTTTGTATTCCCTGTAGCTCTGTCTCATGATGTTTCTAAATCGACAATGCAAATGATGGATGATCGGATGTATATTTAATAATTATCATCTGAAAAGAAGTAATCTATGTTTCAGTGCATTTTGTTCTTGATAACCACAGAAAAAAAAAGTCGCTTAGAGCACGTTGATCATTGAACGTCTTTATATTTGCTGGCGTAAAATTTAATTTAATGATAAAAGCGACGTGTCCTCTGATGTACGGATTTTCTTAAAATGCTTTTCAGCCACTTATTAAATATAATGTAATGTGATGGTTGCTAAACATTTAATTTCCACCTTAAGATAATCTGAAATGAAATTTAGATCTCATTTTCTTTTCGGTTCGGGTTCATGTAAACGTAGCCACGCCGTTTCCTTTTAAGTTTTGTTTCCTGTCCGTGTTCTCTCACTTTTAATTCTTGATGGATTCTTCAGTTTGCAGATGGAAAACCGGAAGGGAAGGATTTGCAGACACATGACATACTTCCGTTCAGAAGTAAACATCTACGGGTAGATAAGCCTTTCCGATTTTTATATCGTTACTGCACCTTCGCTTTTCTTAGTTATTTTACAATCTTCCCTTTACTTTAACTTTTCATTCACCTTCAAGTATTTAAGAATTTTATTTAGTTATTTATATCTCACTCAACATCACATAGCATTTACTTAATTGCAATATTAATTGCTCTCCTTTGCATAGGCTTTCTTCTTATTTTAGATTTTATTTTATCGAGGGACTGTAAAGACTTTCAGAAAGACTTTCCTTTGATTCTAATGTTGGCACTCTTTTTTTAATAGGGAAACCAGCAATATTATGGCCCTACTTTTATAAAGAACAGCTATATTATGTTACAGGAAATTATTCACATCGAGAGTGAAGAGTGTAAAGACTAATTGTATATTCATTACATGTAATCTTTTATACTTTATCGCAATAATGATTAAAATAGTTTATTTATAGCTATAGACGATTTAGCTATACGACGTAACGATCACCATCATTCCTTATTGAATGATGGTTATGTAGTAACTAAAATGCGCATCTAAGGTAGTTTCATTATTATTTTTTTTTAGATAAGAGGTTTTCTTTCTTTTGGCTTCTCCTTGTTAGTCTCTCCATAGTTGTTCTTTCAGTTATTTATTGACATACCTTAACTATGCAGAAATTAAAATAGTTTGTTTAATATAGAAGTTACATAAGGGTCATTATGGAATTAATGGCAACCATTTTTTCCTGCTAAATAAGCGACAACAGTGCAATTTCAGAGTACACGTTTGAAAGCCCGTCGGTTTCTTCTGATAGATACGCTCGTATATATGCAGTATAGCACATTAAATGGTATTCATCGCTGGCAATGTATCATGGACAATCTTGAAGACTATTTTGAAGGGTGTTAATTTTTATTGAGCATTACTGTAATTTTTGTATAAACTCTATTTCTTTGTTAAACGATGATTGTCCTATAGTACGAGTTTCTAGCGCCACGTGATATCCCTATCCTGAAGCAGATTAAGTGCTGACATATTCTTCCAAACGTGCGTTCTGGAATTGCAGTCTTATCGCATGTTTAGCAGGAAAAAAGTAGTTGCCATGAATTCCACGATGACCTTGTATGTTCAATTTTATTTTAAGTGCAATTGAAAGATTTGTAGCATCAATATATAGTTGCGAAAAATCCTTGTACTGTATGGTTTAGTGAAAGAGATGGATGCTTTAAAATAAATAATTTATTGATTGAAATGAACATCCGGTTTTGTAAGCGGCTTCTTCTGCATATATACTTCTTCAGGTTTTGTAAGCGGCTTCTTTAAAAGCTGATTTTTTAAATTTGAAATAAAGATATCGTTTACAATGAATTTGATGTGCAACAATTGTAGCGTCCATCTCTTTCACAATTGAATGATGTAATTTATACAGTAGTATGTTTAATATTTTTGTTTAATTGGTTAGCCATCATTTCCAGACCTTTTTTTTTGCACTCCTAAAGGATCAGATCTTTACATTGTTTTTCCCATCATTTTAAAAAGGTTTTCCAAAAATCGATTTTTAATAAGTCTGAACAAGGAATAAGAAAGAGAAAATATTTTCGAAGGAAGCTGAATATTGTTGTTTTCATCTTTCCGTTGTTCAAATTTAAATAATCATTATCTCACAATGTAAGCTAAATGGAACCGAATCTTTCGTTCGTGTGACTCCAACGATGAACGAAGCACAATCTTTAGAATTTTTAATAGTAAAATTTCATTTCATATTATGAGATGGATAATGATGAGCATAAATGCAATAACCGAGTAAGCATTCAAATGATTATGGGTTAAATTCTCCACAGGAAGTATTGTTCCTGGGAACTTAGACAATTTCTGGCTGAATTTCCACTCTCTTTTATTTATTTATTTTGTTAAAATTTAATATGTTTTCGTTATTCACTTATACCGAATTAAAATTTGACTTCTGAATCTTCACTTGTTTTGAAGTCTTCGAATTTCACAGAGTTCGCGATTGCATATTGAATTTGGAAAGAATTACTAAATTTAAAAAAATGTGAACGTAACGAAATAATCTTCGTCACATTAAGAAAGGGGAAAATAAATTTATCTTTTAAAGGGTAGCGTGTAATAACTTTTTCAGTATTTTTTTTAAACTAAGTGCATGATAAATGGGGGGGAAATGGAAAGTTGCGTAAATGATTTTAAATATTTGTGTTCTTCGTGTTTCTTCCTGTATTCCTTGCTGCTGAAGGGGCGAAAATATAAAAAAAAAATGAAAATTCTTTCTTGATGTAAACGCTCTAATAACACTTATCATTCCAAGTTCTATTTCCAGATGTTTTAAACGAGCTTTAAAAAAAATGAAGTGTTTATCAAGAAAGCTCTCGAAAAGAATTTAAAGTTGTTTTTTTTTTAATAATATTCCTTTTAAATAGTCTACTTTTATTCTATTTACAAATAAAGTGCTTGCTCCGAATTTAACACTATAAAAATTAATTTTTAGAAGTTAAAAGTTATTAATTTTAGTTAATTTTTTAAATGATTAGATTATTTTTTTTAATCGTTATGTTGTTGGAATGTGTCGGTTGCGTCGGTGGGTGAATTAGCGGCGGAGGGCGCACGGGGAGCGAGATGGAGGGGTAGGAAGGATCTTGCTTATCTGCGCCGTTTTCGACGCGTTCCAATCGGGACGAGTCCCCGGGGGGAAGGCGAGCGGCTGTCGGTGTGGTCACGGCAATGGACTCGGCAGCCCCCTTTATGAACGTTCGGAAAACATATCTTATCCCCTCGACGCCACTTAGGAAGGTTGGCAGATAAAGCGCGCCAATTCCATCACGTGACTAGACGCGGAGAACGACGGGAGACAAAAAAAAAAGAAAGAAAGAGAAAGACCCTCGTAAAACGGAGACGCGCCCGATTGCCTTCAAATATTTAAAACGCCCAACTTTAATACAACATGGAACTTCGGAGTAAAAAAGAAGACTTAAAGATCGTAACATTTGTTCCGCGAGTTTGGTTGGCTTGTAAAAAAGAAACGTTTCACCTGGAATCTTACACGCATTCGGATTACACTTTTGAAACAAAATAAATCTCCCTGCAATAAAATACTGCTATGTATATTTGTATAAATAAAGCATAACCTTTTCTTTTGCCACCTTAACTCTATTCCTAGTGTTCCTTTGAAACCATAAAATGATTTCCTCATATAATCTACATAGCGATTTTTGAGTCGTTTTATTTTGGTGTATGTCGTTATGTAAAAGAAGTTATGAAACAATGATATAAAGAGAAACGTTGACCAGTAAAATACGCAAATTTGGTATTATTATCCTCACCTGAAGTAATGAGATTGCAACTAAAAAGATAGCCAATAAAGATTATTTTTAGATCAGGAAAGTTTACGTCTTATCTAATTTAATATTAAACATTAATCCCTTTAAAAAGTATAAAAAGAAAACTAAGTAAATACTGTGTGCATCCATCCATATATACAGCATGCATTTATATATTTATGCATACTGCATGATCTTTCCATAAAAATGTAAGGAACAAATTTTGTGGAATTTGCCTTTTAGATACGATTTCTTGGAGATACCTTGAGCATGTTGGTAGCCTACCTTAGTCATCAATGAGCAAAATAATCTGGAATAACAATAAGAGACTGAATCAGTTCATATTTGAGTTCTTTTTTTTTACATTGTCCAAAATTTGAATTAAAAAATAATTTATGCAGGATGTTTCTGAATATCCTATACACACTTTCAGATTATGTTCCAGGGACCAAAACAAGCAGAAAACATCATGAACCTGGGGTCGAAAACGCTTCTTTCTAGAGTTATAGCTGTTTGAAGGTGTTCTGCAGTAAACGAAATTAACGTTAAACGTATAGGAGTTGCAAACTGTGTGATTTATTTTTACGGTATAATAAGACAATACATTTGTTGTCAAAGACAAATACTCTAACAAAGGTATAACAAGGCTATAGCAAAGGCTCAAAATGGCCTCCGTTCTGTGTCGTAACTCTTCTTCTACTACAGGACACCTTCAAACTCCATGTACGAAGGGGTAGAAAGAAGAGTTTTCAACCCCATTTTCATATGACACTTGCTGCTTGTTTTGGTCCTAGGAACACATCCTGATAGTTTGTACAGACCATTCAGAAATATCCTCTGTATAGAATGAAACAATGTGTGCTTTCTAGAAATTTCAGTCGCTATATCATTAATTTCCGTAATGAAATGTAATTGATTAATTTTGTTCATTAAGGAGAGATTCTTGATTTTTCAGTATGAAAATAAGAAAATTCTAAAAAGTTATTAAAAGTAATTCAAACAACTTAAACGATATAATGAAGATTAGTTCGGAATATAAATCCTATAGCGAAAATTGCACGTCCTTTACTTCGTTGGCCTTTTCTTTGGATGCGGAAAGAATTTCGGATGCATCCCACGAATATTCCAATAAAAAAAAATCTGTTCGTTCCAGGGACAGATTTTTTTTTCCGATTTCACTATTGGCGTCGTATTTGAAAGCAACTCGTCAGACATCGATCTTCACAGCGTTTCTCGTTAAAGAGAGGGTTCGATAGTTAACGAGGGTTTTATTGTAATCCGGTTTAGCATTCCTCCTGTTCGGCATTCGACGTTTCCTTTTTCTTCTCCCTTCATAATTTAAAAGTCATCTATAAGTAAAGAAAATGATGGAGTTTGAATGATCGGCGGCCATTTTTCATCAGAATGCGCAGTAGAACGGTTTTTCTCCCCTTTTTCCTCTGTAGGGTCGTAACTTTTCCATTATCAGTAATGAAGAAATAGAACGATTTAAAAGAAGAGGAAAACCCAAGCCAAAAAAATACAAACAAAAAGAAAGAAATGGAAGAGAAAAGTTATAAAAATTTTTCTATTATTTCGACTATGGCGTGCTCTTAAGTGAGTGTTTTTAAAAGCGAAAAAAATTACAAGATAGAAAGATAAAAATTTTATATTTGGCTTTTCGGTCGTTCAATGTAATTCCCCCTTTTCGACTCTACATCGCTAGATTGGGATTCTATAGATATGATCCAAGAGAGATGGACTGTAATGAATTTCATACTGCAGGATCTTAAAGTTTAAGTGATGACGTTTTTCGTGGTGTTTTACTTCTAGTGTAGAATTTTCGAAAGATTAAATTATCTGATAACATTGGGGTAAAATGTATTGGGGGAAAAAGGACAAACCGAAGCCTATTTTTCACATGGTGGATTTTTATGCGGTATATGTGTCCATTTCCTTTGCAAAATTCTGATAAATTTTAAAATGAATATATATCTTCATATGTTATCTCGTTGGTCCCGTGTAGTCGTTTGCTTGCTGCACGTTAAAGAACCCTTGCGAGGCAAAATTTGCGGCCCCTGTAACGCCGTCCTGAAATGACCATAGCAGTTGAAAAGGACGTTAATACCAAACAAAACAAAACAAATCATATGTTATCTGAAAAATTGGCCTTTTGCTCGTGCCATTCAGCTGTTACATTTGAACTCAGTCTCCAGTCCTCATACTCGCATTTTCATTCAGTTCTTGCGCATTAAATTTTAAAAGTGAAGCTAATGAAAGAAAAATTCAGTTATCGTTTTGATGTCATTTCTTCTCAGTCCCGTTATTATTTGGATTTGTTTTTTTTTTTTTTTTTTTTTTTTTTCAAAACGCGGAAGGTCTTGATCCTTTAGATGGAAGTCCAGACGGAAAATTTACATCTAATCGAATGTCAAAAAAATGGGTAGAAAATTTAGAAATTGTTATGCCTCTTGCTCCTTTTATGTATGGAAGATTGCGTTGAGTTGAACAGTGGTAAATTCATGGAATATAAGTAAATAAATTAAACAAAAAACGGTATAACAATTCCTTTAGCAAACTTTCTTACTTTCATAATATCCATGCTGTCCAGTATTGCTAAAAACTAAAACATAACACAAGGTCCTGGATAAGCAATTAAGGTTGAGTATTTAATTTCCGTATAGCTTGTAGCTGTATAGCCTGTGAAGATGATGTAAATCGAAACGCATCGGCAATTATATTCTCCACCTTACAGCGTAACTTGGGCCCTGTGTTATGTTTTTTTTTCTCACTTTACAGACTCTTGTATTCCTTATTCATAAATTTTGTCTCAGAACAGCTCTATTTTACGGATGAAACTTTGGATGTATTTGTTAAGAGCTTTAGTTGGTAGCATTTCTTTGTAGAAGATCTCTAAAGAAGTTCCAGTACCTATAAGAAGTTTTAGATTCTAGTTTTTTTTAAATTTGTAAAAGCCTTACACTTCAGAGCCCATCAAATTATAAGTATTAATGATAAATTCAAGAAGTATTTAAATATCATCTCATTTATTTTTGGAAATTTTGGTTCCTTATTTCAAATGAACATTAATTGATATTAGAGTTTAGAGTAGATCTGTCTTATCAAGATAATAGAGCTTATGTAATTAGCGTAATCGTCTTAAATCCTTCTCGGTAATACACGCCTACACCAAAATCCTGACAGCTCTTCAAAATTAATTTCAATTATTCAGTGACGAATAATCACTTATTCGTGTTATCAATCATTTGATGTTGTTAAGATACAGCTAAATCCCGAAGAAGGGAAATTGAACGAGTTCATAAACGACGATTTGCGACCTAGTTTGAAATGTCATTGACAAACAGAATAACATGATAAAAATGCAGTTCATTTTGTCTTCATGGGTAAATGCTTTAGAAGAAGAGCGATAAGAAAAGAAAGCCGTCTTAATTGTTCATTAATTAGGAGGGAAATTAGACTTAGCTGGCGAACAGGAAGCGCGTGAGTCATGCGTGACCTTGTGACGCACTGAAGGTCAACCGAGGCTTCAAGGCTACTTTGATCGAAGGAGGCTAGTTTTGTTGTTGAGTTCAGATTGAGATATATTGAAATAAAAATAGCGGGATCGACATAAAAACGGAATGCGAAGGAAAAAGAAAAAGCAGCACACAAGCGGCTGTAAAATTTATTCCGATTTTATAGGGCAAACCCAGCAGCAGCAGCAGCGCTCGCAAAAGCACTCGCCGTTTATTTATTGCGGAATTTTTATGTTTGAATTTATTTATTTAGCTTTAATTGGCTTTACGAGTAAATTTAATTGCTTTTAATATCTATTACTTTAAACTTAAAGCGTCATCTTCGAATTGAATGTGAAACGAAAGCCTTTTGATAATTACACACTTAAAGCTGCCAGATGTGCGTGAATATCTCTTGTTAAGATCTCATTTGATAAATAAGTTTTTTTTTATCTTTAAAGAGTACACGTCTGTCAAATATTTGAAAATAAAAAACTGTAGTTAAATATATTTTAAAATGTAAAAATTTGAAAAAAGTTAATAAATATTGTGTAAAAGTATTTATTAATGCGAATAATTAAAAATTTTCTTAAGGGGTTATTTTGTGAATTTTTTTCAAATTAACTTTATTATGTTAAGCAGTTTATAATTTGTTTTGATTTTTTTTGAACCAATGAAGCATTATTAGGTAATTAATGTGTTTTTTCAAATGCAATTTTTTTTCTCTTAAATGCTGAGTTTTTATTCTTTCTTCTTTATCGTATTTTCCTTTTTAATAAATTTTTTTATCTGTTCCCTTTTTCCTATTGTCTTGTATTGTTATTTCTATTCAGAGAATCACAATTATTTTTTTCTTTCTTCCACTGAATTCTCATGCTTATCTTTATATTAAGACTGAAATTGAATTTTTATCAAGAATCTTTCGAGTTAAATAAATTAATACATAAAAGAGAGAGAGAAGAGTTCTTGTGTTTTGCTTTTCTGTGCGATTTTCTTTTTTCTTTTCGCTTTTTTTTTTTTTTTTTCATTTCCATTAAAGCTGTTTCGCATCGTCTGACAGCAATTTTTTTATTTCCTTCCGTCTTAAGAAAATTAGTCCCTTCTTTCCCTCTATCTGACATCTTAGCTTTACTTCATCTTCTTTCTAGTTTGTTCCTCTAGTTTTCTATGTTATTTTTTTTCTTTTTGATGAGCTCCTTTTTTCAGTTAAAAAAGCGGAAAAAAATCTTAAAATCGCTTATCTCTCTTTTATTCTTGTTAAATTTTAATTTATCTTTGTTTCTTGAAGTAAAAAAAGGAAGCAAGACTAACTTAAAACTCTTGTTTCGTCGTTTTATCTCGTTTGATCTGAATCCTTCGGTTCATCTTAAGAGAAAAACTTATTTGTTACTCTCTCTCTCTTTCCCTCTATTTATCTCTGTTTTCCCAAGGTAAAATGTCTTCCAGCTTTTTTTTATCCTTCCAGATTTCTTTTTTATTTTTTATTTTAAACTTTCCATGTCTATCCTCCAATAGAAGCATCTCAACCGTAATTATTGTTCTTATCTGTTTCTTTTTTTTTCTTTTTCTTTTCCTATCTGTCCGGATAGTTCGGGAAGCGAGCCGAGATGGACATGGGCTGGTCCGGATGGAGCGATTGGAGCACGTGTACGAGGACGTGCGACGGCGGCGCCTCCCACCAGCGTCGGCGGTGCAGCGGACAGTTGTGCACCGGCGACGAGATTCAATATCGCATCTGCAGCATCCAAGTAAGTCAGCCCGAGGGGGGTATGTGGAGCGTGAGATTTAAAAACTTTTTTGCTTTTCATTTTGGATGGGAGAGGGATGAGGGAGGAGTATACGAGAAGTGACGTCGCAGACTGGTTCATTACGGCAATGCCAAATCCAAACTTTCTGCGCATTCATTCTCTCTATCTTATAACTGAATGGTCTTTTGGTTTTCTTTATTACAATTTACTCCAATTTATTTATATCTAAAAAAATGGAATTTATGATTAATTAATTTAATTTATATAAGAATTATTTTGAGTGCGTCTAATTTTGGGTGCGCTCGAAATTTTTATGGTAAATTGGGAGATTTAAAATTCAGTATTTTCGTCATTTGATAAAGTAGTTGAGTGTGAATTTTTTAGGGGTTTTGTCTCGAAAATTCTCGCTTAAATTTTTTTTTTTTTAGAAAACTTAGTTTACACCTTCTCGTGTTATATTAATACGCGGATGTTAACCAAATAAACTGAATTAAGCTCTAGTTCTTCAAAATATTTAGGCTTGTACTTTTGACTGTAGTACAAATTATATTGAAGAAATTATGTTGCACAAATTATTCTAAAGCCTGGGAATACATATTACTTCTTAACTGTAAAATGATTATACACTACTGTTTATAAAAATCGCAACACCCTGATGGAATGGTCTAATCCATATGCAATTTGCAATATTTGCATACAATGGGTCAGAGTGTAAATGATTAGATTTTCAGAGTAATTGCTTGAAAGAACACCATGCCTCGACGACGACGAAGGGTACCATATCAACAGCTGACAGACTTTGAAAGAGGACGCATAATTGGTCTGCGCGTATCGTGACATTGCTGCTCGTGTAGGACGTAATGCAACGACAATTATGCGTGCATGGAGGCAGTGGAGCGAAGAGAACAGGGCACACCGAAGACCATGCTCAGGAAGACCCAGCACGACGACACCGCGAGATGACAGACACCTCTATCGCATGTGTGTAGCAGATAGTACAGCCACTTCCACAGTGTTAGCACAACAGTGGGGTGCTACAGTAGGCAGGACAATGTCTGCTAGCACTGTACGACGCCGTTTGATTTCCAGAGGATTGATGGCACGAGTACCATTGTTGCGGATTCCTTTGACTCAAAACCACCGGCGCCTCAGGTTGCAATGGGCCCATCAACACCAACAGTGGCAAGCTGAATGGCAACAAATTGTGTTTTCGGATGAGTCAAGGTTTAACTTGCAGCACCATGACGGCAGGATACGAGTCAGAAGACATCGTGGCGAGCGCGACCTTCCAGAATGCATCCTGCAGCGTCATTCAGGACAAACGCCAGGGGTGATGGTGTGGGGTGCAATCAGTTACCATGGCCGTTCCCGTCTGATCAGAATCCATGGCAATCTGAACAGCGACCGGTACATCAGGGAAGTTGTGCAACCCGAGGTCATCCCCTTCCTGCAGAACCTTCCAGGCGCTGTATTCCAACAGGACAATGCCCGACCGCATGTGGCCAGAAATGTCCTCGCCTTTTTCCAAGCACATCAGACGCCCTTGTTCCCCTGGCCTGCTCGTTCACCAGACATGTCCCCAATCGAACATGTGTGGGACAGGGTTGCTCATCGATTGGCTCGTCAGACTCCTGCAGCAGCAACTGTGGATGAACTGTATACCCATGTAGACAGAGCATGGCAGGACATTCCCCAGGCCCTTATTCAGAGCTTGTTTGACTCAATGTCACGACGTTTAGAGGCTGTAATTGCATCCCACGGTGGTTTCACCCGATACTAATGTGACAATAAAACGCATTGTATTGACCTGAAAATCTAATGGTTTCTTTTCTGACCCATGATATGCAAATGCTCCAAATTTAATGCAGATTGGGCTATTCCATCAGGGTGTTGCGATTTTTATAAACAGTAGTGCATTCTTACTATGAAGACTTTGCTGTCTTTTCAGTATTATGCTACTTTCTATACCAATTTTTGGCAAGGGATTAATCCAGCTATGCTATTTTGGTTTTTACTTTATACGCAAATTAAAATTTCAACATGCAAATTCAGTTAAATAATCAAGATTAACATGTAAAATAGGCAAACTAATTTTTGTTAATGCACAAAAAATATCACACAAATCTCAAAAAAATTGGTCATATTGTATATTGTTCGTTAAGCTGCAGATACATTCAGCATTTCATCGCGAAATAAATGTAAATGCAACTTGTGGCCAGGATTTCATTTCAACCACTTTCTTATCTCCCAACAAATTTAGGTAATGCTTGAATTTTAATGCTATTACACTAAATCAGTGCAATTACAATGCTGCGAACCTATTCATCTGCTCTTACACTTATGCTGGAGGAGCAGTTGGACCTAAGTGAACAAGAATCCTTTGAGTTTGTCTATTATTTCTGTATCGTTTAGAACTAGTTAGTAAACAATATATTTTGCTGTTTTTATTTTCCTGAAGTTCATTTTTTGCTGCTTTTTTCATGGATTCTATTGATGGAATTCAATTAATTACCTCCTGTTTTCAACTTCGTTCATATTTCATCCTGAAAGAATATTGAGATGATATTTCTGAAATTCATGCTCACTGACATACAACTTGTTTATATATCTTACTATGTAATTTGGAATATCAAGAAGTGGAATTTTGAAATTTCGCTCTATAACATGAAAACTCGAAAGAAGATTCCCTTACTTTATCTATGACACCGGAAACTATAAGAAATAATATAAATAATATATTTAATGATCTAAAAGCATTTTCAAAAAATTAACTACTGATTTTATAAGAATACTAGCTGATATGCTCGACGTTGCTCGTGCTGTTTGTTTGATGAAATTTTGCAATAACCGAATTTGAACACATGAAAACTCTTTAGAATTAATACAGTAAATATTCACTTTGGAAAAATAAAAGAATTCTTTAATAACTTTTTTAGAATATCAAAGAAAGGCTATGAGTATTAAATTGTTTCTGTCTATATTAAAAAATACTTCATAGATGGATTGAGAGAGTTAAGAAACTCTGTTTACAGCCCCTCTTCAGCAGCCCCTGTTTCAATAGAGTTGTATTCAGTCACAGAGCATGGAATCATTTCCTGAATGTGTTTGTTCATGTTGACCGTATCAGTTTTAGCAACAAGGATTGGTTTCTCACACAATCAGCTGTGATCTTTATAATTTTCTAATATGTTTAGATAAAGGACGTTACTACATTAGAAACACCATTTGAAATATAAATTTTCTCCAGTTAAGTAGAAAAGTAAAGGGTGTCCCAAAATCAACTGACATTTTGAATTTGCCGCCATATTTTTCGTGGTACAACCAGAGGTTAAACATTGAGGTTAAAGTATGCAAAACTACACCATCGAACTACACGTAGAAATTGTAAAAATTCATTTCAAAAATGGTGAAAATTTTACGAATACTGTTGCAGCGAGGTGATGTGAATGGCCGCTAAGATCATGTTTTTTGACATCGTTCTCTATGCTTATCTTAAGGATAAACTGTACGTCAATAAACCACAAACTAAGGAGGACCTCAAAGATGAAATTCGACACATTGCCGAAATTTCCCAGCAACATTTTATGTCAACAAGTTATGGAAAATTTCCTCAAAAGAGTGAATTTGTGCTACCAAGGCCGAGGCGGTCATTTGTAGGCGGTCAGATGTTTTGCATCACACTTATTCTCCATGTTTTTACTTTCTAATAAAGCAAAAATATTATAAATTTTCCAAAGAAAAATGTGTTTTATTAAAAAAATTAAAATGTCAGCTCATTTTGGGACACCTCTTTCCTTCACTTTTTCAGCAAAAGCTCGAGCTGCTGCACGCCCTCCTATTCTCTTATTTGTTTAAGAATAATTTATTATATCTCTCCAAAAATTCAAATAAAAAAGAAATAATAGTGTTTATTTATTTATTTATTTATTTATTTATTTATTTATTTATTTATTTAATACTTTACATAATCATCTCCCTTAAAACGTGAAAACATTAAGGCAAGCATCCAAACTGACGAAAAAGATATTCAGGTGACTTTTCAGTACCTCTTTTTCGTCGACTACGGCAAGCATTAATTTCATCAATCGTTGTTGACGCAATATACAAACACGACCGTCTGATTGTTCGCATATGCAAGCAAACAAAAATAAACAAACCTCTAGATTATTAATTTCTATGTTTTTTGAGAGACTTATCTCCAGTTTTGGATTTTTTCCATCTTTGTGGTAGCATTACACAGCGGTGTGTTAAATTTCAACTTTATAACTTACCTCCATGTTGCATTTTAAAACCGGACTAACATACATAGATACATACAAACATTGTGCTTTAAATGTATAGATAATAAGACTAGATGCATTACTTGAAATTTCAGAATATTGTTATTTTCCTTCAAAAACATTCAAATTTCAATGTGCATTGACAAAGAAAATGGAGAGTTGATGCCTGCTTTCTGATGTGTTAAAGTTTGCGTTTAGTTTTTTTCTCTCCAACTTTTATCCGAATAAAACATTTCATGTGCGATTTCGTCTAATTATGCAAATTAACTCTAGAGAAGTTTGCTTTGAAAACAAATAATACTCGCCTTACACAGATCACTTGCCACGACGAAAGGAGGTTGGGGGTAGAGAGGAAGAAGGGTTAGTGTTTTTAAAGAAGATTTTCAAAACGATGCTCAAGTTGGTTCGCTCCATTGCACTTGGGAAAGAGCGACAGTTAAGTTCTCGAACTAAGCAAACGGCCAATATATCAACCCAATTGAATTGTCCGCCTCAACGTCCATGTTTACTAAAATTTTGCGGCCCTGCTGTGCAACCCGGCAATTTTGTAAGAAAAATATAAACTCCCCAGGCAAATTAAATAGTCCATGTTTGTCTGGCTTTCTGTGTCAGGCTACTTGGAAAAACACACGTTATTAATGTAGGAAAGACGGAATAGTAGGCAACTTGATTTATAACTTGGGCTGCATATATATTTCCTCAAAACTTTTTGGAACACATTTAACTAGGGAAGGATGTTTATCAAAAATTTGTTTAGAAAAAAAAATAGAATTTTTTTGCTTTTAAATTTAACTTGAAAAATATTTTTACTCTTAAAGGGAAACAACCGCTTAACAAGATATTTTTCATACATTTCTTTTTCAGCTAATTTAATTAGATATTGCCTTGTTATAAAATATACAGAACTAATGAAATAGGTGAAATAAGAGAATGATTTTAATTAGTGTTGGAGAATTCAGTTAAGTTTTATTTTATTTAACTATTAACAATATCAATGGATATAATGATTTTTATGTTTAATTACATTTAATTTAAGCAACTATTTTTAATTTTAAAATAAAAGTTTTTATATGCTTTGGATGAAAAGCTCCGCCTGTGTTGGGCTTTCCCGCACTGCGAAAATTTCGCCGCTATGTTCAAAAAAGATGTCCTAAATTAGGCATTCCGGCTGTTAACATTTCTTCCTTCATTCAATCCGTCATATTGACTGTTTTTTTTTTTTTTTTAGTTTTTTTATAATTCTGGCTGAATGCGGTTTTAGATAAAAAAAAAAATTGATAATTGCTCATGTCTTGAATCTATAGAAGGTAAGAAGCTAAAAACTGTGGACAATGGGACAGAAACCACAATACCATAAACATAGTTATATGAAACATAACCAATATGTCAGTAGAATTGTGGTTCCCGTGCCTGTTTATTTGGTTACTACCCGCATAATGTTAGAAAAGTTTAAAGTAGAAATCTTAGAAATGTTGTTAAAATTTTAGTGTTTTAACATACGAGTATAATAATGAATAAAAAACGTAAGAAAAACATTTAAATATCCATTGACTCAAACCTCATGAAAAGAGAAATTTGTTGGGAAAGGCCTTGGAGTTCGTTCAGAAATGAAAGAAGTTGTTCAGTCTCCGTTCGATTTTTTGTTATTTCGTTCCAAATTGTTTTTCAGAATGGGGTTTTAATAGCTTTCCTTCTCCTATTTTTTTTTTCAGCCGTGTCCCGAATCGACGGACTTCCGGGCTCAGCAATGCGCCGCCTACGATTCCAAGCCGTATCAGGACAAGTTCTACGAGTGGGAGCCCCACCACGACGCCCAGGAGCCCTGCGCCCTTACTTGCCGGGCCAAAGGAAGGAATTTAGTGGTTCAGCTCTCGCCTAAAGTCCACGATGGAACCAGATGTCGTGAAGGTTCCCTGGACATGTGCATTGATGGCAAGTGCAAAGTAAGTAATCCGAACACGATGATAGCCGAGATTTCAATGTTTAGATTTTATGCCAATATCGATGGAATTAAATGCGTTTAAGAACTAGCGGTATGAGCGCTATTCAGTTTTAAAAATGAATGGTAATCTTTTGTTAGTAATAGGTGTTCCTTTTTAAAAATTTTAATTTTTGTACCGTGGCTTATTTTATGTTTACAAACTTGCAGTCTGTAATGCAGAATTTTTTTTTTTTTTTTTTTTTTTTTTTTACAAATTTCTTCATGAAAGTTAAATTTTAGAGAGATTTCAAACAAATAGCAAACTTTCGAAAAAAGTTTAAAATATCAGGTTAACGAGAACATAAGAAAACTGATCAAATTTGAATAAGTTGGACGAAATTTCCAGCTGTTTTTTTTTAGGAAGTAAAGGTGGATGACGTCACTAAAGAGTCGCGTAGCTCTGATAGGAGATGACTAGTGTAATCGAATTTCTTCCGTCTAGAGGAAGAGAACCGTCTCATCTAGAACGGCAAACAAAAGAAGGAAGAAACGATCGACACTGACCATGATGGATAGCTCAAGGGGCGGGAGGAACAATAAAAAAAGAAGAAGAAAAAAAAGATCCGGGAAAGGTTGGTGTAGGTGGGGGGGAGGGGGTGGAAGGAGGAAGGAACGCAATGCTTCCTCTAATGACGACACGGTGCTGCTTGTGCGCAGGCGCTCAGTGTTATAATCCTCAATGGTTCTCTTACCATGAAATAATAAAGTTTTTCTCTTATTAAAAGTAGTTTGTTTGATGGGGGGGAGGGATGACCGAATTTCTGAAAGTGACACCAACACAAGAAATTGCCGTTATCATCGTCTAGCCTTGCCTATGTCTGGTGTAGGCGTTTTGGCGACGGGTTTATGGCCAAAGGGGCCCTTTTGCTGTTGGCTTTTCTACCCTATTCCCTCCTCTAAACCAACTGACGTCACTGACTCTTAAGCCCTTTCGATAATGTTCTTTACACTCCATTGCCAACTTCTTAAAAGACGTACTGCATCACAACCGGAGGAGAAACTTCTAGCTGATCGGATTTACTTTGAAACTTTTTCCTCCTCCTCTTCCGTTTTCTTTTTATTTTTTAATATATATATATAGTTTTTGAGATCTTAGCTTTTTATTTTCTGTTATTAAAAAAAAAAGTCAGACAGAGACTTCTCCGTTCAACGCTCGGCTGGATTCAATCGAATGTGCGCACCCGTAATGCGGATTGACGTGAAGCTATTTTTCATGAAAAGTGAAAAGAGATTATTCTTAAATTGATGTTTAGTCTAATTCTTAAAAAAGTGCCTTTTAAGAAAAATAATAATTATAGTCAAATCTTTCGAAATATCAGATCATTAATCATTCATAATTAAATAAGGTCCATTAGGTTTTCTTTTTTTCCTTTAGTTTTTAAATCTGCTTTAAATTTTTATTTTTGTGAAATAACTTTTTTGTTTCAATTTACAATAGAATCCATTAATTTGCGGTTTCCTGTTTGTTTTCTCCCCGCATATGATAATCTTAACCTTACGAAAATAAGGCATACAATTAATGTTCGAGTTTTTAAAAGCCTTAGAAAGATATCAAAATTCATTAGAGATTGTCATGAATTGTTTATTTTAAAAATTATTTAAAAAAAAATGATGACAAGCGTTTGAATAAAGCATTGTCGGAATTCTTTATTTTCGCATTTAGTTTTGGCTTGTATTTTCAAATCTGCAAAGAATTCGTTCAATAAATGAAGGTAAACTAAAAAGTCAATATGATATTTTTTTCCGTAAAAAAAGAAATTCCAGATTTTATGTAAATATCCTTTACTTTTTATTTAAGTAATATGAAATTTTTATTTCATTAGCATTTCTTTGTTTTAACATATTTAACGAAGTGATTCCAGATTAGCTTCGATTCAAATTGAAAATAATGTTTTCCATTATTCTCGATGTGATTTGATGTTTGCTTTAATCCTTTTAATTATTTTTGTTTAGCAGCTTTAAACAGTCTTAAAAGTACAGACAGACGTTCCCTTATTTCTTCGAACAATCCAACGACGATCGTGCTGTTAATGTTTTATTACTTCAAAACAATAAATAATTAACTCGATTAGTTTAATTTTCAATAATAATTATTAAAAAAATTCATGTGTTGTTAATCAAGATAATATCAGGCCATTGAACATCACTTGCCGCATTAACGTCCGCAGCCGCACTTAGATAACACGAAATTGTTGTGATTTGTTTTCCACGGGAATTTCTTAATAAATACACTTTACAGGTAAAATAATTCGCTAACTAACTTGAGATGACACCGCATTAAGTTTAGAGTGTGATCGCAACCGCTTAATACGGTCCACAAATTAACATGTACGTAGCTATAATTTGATTTATGTTGGGGGGTGGGGGAGTCAAATACATAAGTGAGAAAATGACGTGACAAAAGTACACTAAACATCAACTCCATCTTTGTAGAATAAAGCCAATACTAATATTCCAAAGTTTCCCCGTTTATATCTTACTTCTACTAATAGTCAAGTATTTGTATGCAAGTTTACTTGATTTAGGCTGGCCACCTCTCCCCAACTTCGCCCATGCAAGCTTACTGAACGTCTCTCTGCAATTTCACCTACCACACAATTTATGTTTTTGCGGCCTATATACGATGGACGTTCATATCCTCATCATGCCAGGAGAATATGTGAGTGAGGAGAGGATGTGTTCCATGTGGACATTGAGTTTGATCTTTTCACGCAATTTTTTAGAGCTTGATAATTTGCAATGATAGTCTGGGATTTCTTTGTTTAATCCATTAGGATAACTTCAAGAAAATAAAACACTGGGCATGACCTACCCTGTTGATGACTGCGTTTGGTGTCGTTAAGAATGCTTGACCAGACTAAAATGACCTCTTTTCTGTGACTTATCGCTGTACACTTCACCATTTCCTTTGCCACTTCCTCTTAAAAATGCAAAACGTTTGACAATTCTAGTTCCGGATTTCTGCATAACCCCATAGACCAAGTCCCCATAGCCATGCTCTTTTTTCCTTGCGAAAAAGACGCCACCTATCGATCAAAGCGAGAAGTTTTTATTTGCATGAGAAACGAGAATAACGTTTTTATATGGCACTGAGCGCAGATATCCACAGTTCTTGTAACCACATAAACTATATGAATATCCCTCGTGCAGGACTATTTACAAATTGTACTTGGAGAGAGCCAAACGTTCCCGGAAGATATTGTCCTTCCTCAACGGAGCTGCTGCGCCGATAGATGTCACCTCTTGTATCAGCAACATTGTAACATTGTATGTTATCGTTTGTGAACGCCCTGGAGGCTTTTGTAAAGTTGTATTCAGTCTGTTTCGCGATCGGCGTTATCGCTGACTTGATTTGTCCCAGAAGGGCAGATAGTGAATGGGTGTTCCTACTGCGATCTTCTGAGAATGGATTCCACGAAACGTCCCGAGATGTGAAAACCTATTCACATCTTGAGTGTTGTTCCATATCTTGAGGGTTGCATGATGACAATTTACCTCGCTTGTTGTACATCAGTTTTGGACTTTCACAAATACAACTATCGTTCCCATTCTTCTTACTCACGTTACTTAGCCCCCTGCGATTATTTTCACCTTTTTTCTCGAAAATGGTTGGTTGGTTTATTAGAAATTTTGGCGTCGACTACTAAGGTCATTTTGCGCCTTTTACACAAGTTATATCTGTACACAGCCCGGGACAAACACAAACATCCATGCCCACGGCGGGATTCGAACCCACGACCAGGCGGACTCGAGAACTAGAAAGCCTACGCCCTAGCCCTCTCGGCCACCTGGCCGGCTCTTGAAAATGGAAATGAAGCTTAATGAGAATAAGAGTCAACGAAGAATACATCCGAAAGTTATTTCTGGGATCTGTGTATCAATGATAATTTTTAAGAAATAAATTCCGGGTTCTTTTGGCTCGAACCTCATATATCCTGTATAGAGAATTTGTTAGATGGAATTCTCATTTTCTAACTGCAAAGTTAACGCAAGCAACTTGAATTTTATTTTCTCCATTGGGTATTTACGTAGAATTTTAATAAATTAAGTTTCATTAACATAGTTAGTATATAAGTATTTATAATTTTCATATTTTCCTTCTTCCTGCTAGCCTGTTGGCTGTGACCTGGAATTAGGCTCGACCAAGAAAGTCGACGCGTGCGGGATGTGCGGAGGAGATGGGTCGTCCTGTGCCAAACCCACTTTTTTTTGGGAAGAGACAGCAGTCGGAGAATGTTCCGCCACGTGTGGAGGAGGTAATTAATTGCTAAGCATTATCATTTATGTAGATCAGTGAATTTTGTATTCTGAAACCGAATGAATCGATTAAATTTATATATAAACACTACGAACTCCATTGGGTTAAGTTCATTAATATTTGGGTTTTAATTCACTTTCATCATTTGATAGGTTTATCATGATGTCCTCGTTTCCCTATGTATCGACAGAAAATAATGAAAAGGATTTAAATAAACATGAATCTCAACGATGATTGAATTTCATTCATGATTATTTGAAATTCACCCTATTGTTCATCAACATTGATTATGCAATACTCTGCGGGCTTATAAAATTTTGAATTTCTATTGGAAATTGATATTTTGAGCGTGATAAGACTTTAATTTCCTGAGTACTATCGCTCTTTTACATTCATGAGCTTCGAGTAAATTAATATCATTCGAATTGTTTTTGTACGTGAATTTCATTGATGTCATAGTTGATAAAATGACTATGTGAATATTTATCAAGTATTTAATTATTTTAAATTTGTATAACTAGAAGTCAAACCATCCTTTGCATTCTCTCCTTTAATTTTTTTGAATGCTTTTGCTTTAAAAATTTCAAATTTTAAGAGAAAATTTTCGATCAATATTCCGCTTTCAAATATAACTTTAAAAAGTATATCCTTAAAAGAAGAAAGAAGATGTCGTAGAAAGAAAATTTGAGAATACTTAAGGGGAAGAAAGTGCATCCGGAGGGATCAAGTCTTCATTAAAGGAAAGTAAAAGTCATTGAGCTCTCGACTGGATTTGAAGTGCATAAAGATAAAGAAATAGATATGCGGAAATAGAGGGAAAAAGTTCGCTTTTTTAAATCTAGATTTAGAAATCATTCCCAAGTTTAATTTTTAATTATAAATTTTATTCGGATCGTTGTATTTATAAACAAAATGAGTTTAAGAGCAATATAGAATAAAATCTGTCTCAATGTACGTATATCCGATTTCTCAAAGATTACGATCTCGAATAGGGAATCAAATGGCAAGAAAATAATTCTAAACTAATAAATTATCATCTTTATGCATAAACCTTTCCAAACCATGTAGCAAACTGCAGAGTCATTTTAAAAAGTTTTTGGGTGCTATGAAATGATTACGTAGCGTTCTGTCGTTTCTTGCCGTAGACCACAAGGAAATTCCCGCTCTTTCTTCCAGAAACACACACCCATTTCTCTGCAGTCAAATTTGACAGTGTTAAATAAACTCGGTGTATTTTAATGTCTTAGGGTTGAGTTTTTACTGCTATTTTGCAGTAATTGAATCAAATGGATATGATGAATTTTATTCTGAAGATGATTAAAAAAAACTTTATTAATGACGGCTTTCGAGATATACGTAATTTTTACTGGCTAAACAGCGGGCGTTCAATTGTTAATATTAGGAATGATTAAATTAGCATTTATTAATTTTAACAATTGTACGTTCAATAATTGGCTAGTAAAATTGCAATATATCTTGAAAATCGTAATATTTTGCATAATATGAGGCTCGGTCATAAACTTCTTCAATCACCAGAGAAGTCCAGGTGTAGCAATGAAACGACACTGGTAACGTGCACCTAGATTTTTTAGGATCGGCCTCGGAGGCTCAGTGGTTGCGTGATCGCCTCTGATGCCCGAGGACGCGGGTTCGACCCGGCCGAGGACGACTAGGATTTTTTCAGGGGGGAAATCCTGAGATCACGCACTTCCTTCGGAAGGGAAGTAAAGCCGTTGCTCCCGTGTAGTCGAGGCAAAATTTGCAAGGCAAATCACCTTGCGTTATAGGGGCCACAAATTACCTTAAAGTACCCTTGCGAGGCAAAATTTGCGGCCCCTATAACGCCCGTCCTGAAATAACCATGGAGTTGGAAAGGACGTTAATACCAAACCAACCAATTATTTTTTAGGAGTGTGGAGTCTGATCTGTTATGATGAATAGCTTCGTTGGTTTTTATGGTTATGTCAAAATATTATTTATTTGTATTATCATGAAGTACCATTTAATTACAAATATTACGAGTATATATTTGTTTTTTGATCATAGGAACCCAGCTAGTGAAGCCAGTTTGCAAGAACAAGAAAACTGGTGAAGAAGTTGATGAACGGTTGTGCGATATGTCGAAGCGTCCTGAGTCGAGAAAACGAGAGTGCAAAGCGGACAAGTGTCCGGCAAAGTAAGTGCGCCGAATGACTAACTTAATTTTTTATAAACATCAAATTATTCAATAAACATCAAAATTACAATAAGAGCTTAATTCGTGTGGAAATATTACTGATACAAATAATTTCAAATCAAAATTTACTTTAATTTATAAATATGTGAATAATTTGTAAATGTAGATTCAATGGTTATTTAACATCCTCGACAAGGAAAAGGTAAAAGAGGAATGTAAAACAACATTTGGTATAGGCGACTTTTTATATTTTTAATAATTATGTGAAATAGCATTTGCTTAAATTTATCTAAATTTTAAATTCGTAACGAACTGAAAATACCGACTTGGGACTTTAAAACGGCTCGATTAAAATCGTCACACGGCATGCCATTCTATTTTTTATTGGTTAATTACTGTACACGACCAGTGGAAAATAAGATTCCTCGTATTTAAAACACCGATAATATTTTCTGTATATTAAACAAAAATGTCTTCATACAATTCTATAAAAATCTGGAACGATTTGATACTTAATAGTCCAACTAGAATTACTTCTTGATTGCAAAGTACCAACTTGTATTAAATACTGTGTGTTTCATAAAATGCATAAACGCTTCATTAAAAGATCAACCTATATGAAAGTTTCCTCTTTGACATCTACAATCATAAACGTCGAGATATTTTTGAATACGGCAAACAGTTGCTCCACTACATTTTCCTAGCAAACTCTTATCAAGTAATCTCCTATGTCTAGCTGTTAATGTGATCTTCTTCGATCGGGGACATCTTCATTCAATGCATGCAATAATCTTGGGATGCAAGCTTTCGATTTTGCTGTTACGGAAAAAGTTTTAGTTTTTTAAAACACTCTTGTTTTTTATAATTTTATATATACCGGGTGTTTAAAAAATGACCGGTATACCGATATATTTGAACAATCAATAAAAACTAAACGGGCAGCGATAGAAATACACCGTTTGTTGCAATATGCTTGGGACAACAGTAAATTTTCAGGCAGACAAACTTTCGAAATTAGTTCACGGTGTATTTCTATCGCTGCCCGTTTAGATTTTTCAAATATACCGGTCATTTTTGAAACACCCGGTATATATATACGTCAAGCTAAGAATAGTAGCCACTTTTATTATACAGTGACAAACAACTTCTGAACTATGATGTTAAGATAATTTTTGTAAACCTTTTTCATTCCTTTTAGAACGCAATATATAGGCATATTGCTGTTCAATGTACATTGTAAATTAAATAAATTAAATAAATTAAATAAATAAATAAAGAACCGTAAAAAAATTTTCTTGCAGAAAATGGAAAACGTATCCTTTTCTTTCCAAGAATTCATAGATTTTAAAATAAAAATTTAATAATAATAATAATAATAATAATAATAATAATAATAATAATAACAATAACAAAGTTGCACCTTAATACATACCGAATTCGAAATAAGAGCTTTTATTATGAGAGTACTTTCTTTCTTTATTATAGAATGATAATGCAATCAACATTCGGACTTCTGGACTTCTTTGAACTAGTTAATCTGTATAAAATTGTTTATATTTTTAGTATTTTCTTTTATGAGGTTTGCAACCGTATTTAGATTAACCCTATGGGTCTTAATTTTCATGACGAAGAATAATCTTTTGGAATCGTATTTTACTAATACAAGTTGTTAACAAAAAAAATATTCGCATAAATTTACTATATTTTTATAGTAAAGATAAAATTTGAAAGTACAAATCTGTTTTTCGTTATTGCTTAAGAGCTATTGGCATTTTTTTAATGATAAATTTTTTTCTAATGGCGGATGGATTTTGCCTAACATCTCTTTTACCATTTTAACTAATGGCCCGACCGGATGAGGGACTAGATAGCAAGCAGCTTAGATAGATAGATAAATAGATGGATGGAGCAACCGATGTTAGGGAGGCGGAGGTTTGATTCAGTAGTTTTTGAGTGAAAGGTGAACAGATGATTGTTGGCTCCGCAAATGATTGACGACCGAACGTGTGCAACTCATGAAGGAACCCGATCGCCTCATTAGGCAAAGGAACCTATCCACCCATCCACAGACTCCCATTCTTTACTCCTTTTTTCCCCTCCTCTCTTTAAAGAGTTTACTGATTTCTTTGATCTTGCTTTCTTTTATTAGAAGTTAATACCCTTGAGCGTTTGACTAAGTGGTCCCCCAACTCACTTGCAAATTTTTTTGTTTCTGTGGATGTGACGCGAATTTAAATTTATGTTTTCCCGAAATGACGTATGGCTCGAAGCTTTACTTTTGACAGCATCGATTGATTTTCTAATAGTGGTTAAAGATGTATGAACTAGTACAGTTTAAGGGCCTTATCTAACCTCTAAATATTTATTTTTTTAATTAATCATTTTTCCTATAATAATAGCTGGCATAAATAGTTTCTTAAATTATATTCTTACTATAAAAGGAGCTTGGAAACCGCTTGTTTTCATAAGGTAATAGAAACCTGGAAAACTTTAGTCATGGTGACTGTTTATCATCCAAGAATATCTTTTTTTTAATTCTGCAGTATCGATCAAGATATAACAAATGACAAAATGCAGTTTCAGCGACATCACTTTTTCTTTACACAAACTGAAAAATTATCAAAAAATGCGCGATGCTTCAAAATGATTTGAACTATTTCAAATTGTTAAATTTATTTAATAAATTGTCAAAACGAAATATAATTTGTAAGGCACTGTCCAATTCTGAGCGGGTAACTTACTCACAGATGCTCTTTGTGAACTCCCTTCGTTACTCTACAAATGTCATCACTGTCAATTTAAAGTATACCCAGACTTGTTGCAATATGTTCCCATCAATGGTTTTGCATCACAGAACGAATGCGATCTTGCAATCCATGTACATGTTAGTTAGAGGAGTTAGTTTGTACACAGGATGATTTTTGAGAGGTGATCTGGAGATTGGCGTTGATGATGTTGATCATTGTTAGCTACCATAAACTACGGGCATAGTTTTTCCGGATATTCCATCGCTGATAATGTATCACTGTAAAACAGTTATAAGTGAGTAAGGGGGGGGGTCAATGGAGTCATGTTTTTCTTGGTCAAAAAATGGCGCACAATGAGGCTGTGTGAGCGGGCGCCTTGTTGTGGTGGAAGAACCAGTCACCCAACTGCTACTAATCGGCACGTTTTGTTCTCAAACTGTTACAGAGCCTTTTAAAAACTTCCAGGTAGAATGCTTGATTGACAGTCTGTTTGGAAGGAATGAATTCTGCATGCACAACACACCTCGCATCAAAAAACGCCGCGCAAACAAAATAGTCTTAACATAACGGCTCACAGAGATTGCGCAGAAGCTTCCCTAACGATAACCGTCACCTAGCGGGAGAAGTCGGTAATACAAGCGCCTGGCTATCAACACCACAATTCCGGTTTCTTTTGGGTACCCCCTCGTATAAGAACAATGGTGATAAACACCGCTTTAATGAAGGGATGTGCTAGTAGATTCCAGACGGGTACCAGAGTGCAATCCAAGATCACCTGATTGTGAATATACAATGAACGTTAGATCAAGGAGGTGTAAAAACTGGATGCGTCCAGGAAAGGTGAGCTTAACCTTTTTCTTCGAAAACTGCTGAGTAATTTTCTGCCAAAGAAATGCACATCAATTCTGCACGGTAATGCAGTACATTCACGAGATTTCGGCAATCAATCAAAAACAAACGCCCAGATTTTCTCTCATAACAGGTGATCCTTCTGCACGACAATGCGCGCCCCCACGTCTCCTGTGAAACCACCATGACATTACAGAAATTCCGGTGGAAGTCTTGGAACATCCTGCCTACAGCCCAGATTTGTCACTGTGATTACCACATCTTTGGGCCGCTCAAGAAGACATTGCAAGGGAAGCGTTTCAATTCGGAAGAAAACGTGAAGGATGCGGTGAAAGACTTTCAAAAAACAACCGCAATCCTCTACGCCAGTCCAACAAATTCCTGCGTAAACGATGGAAACAATGCTTTAACAAACATGGTGATTACTTTTAAGTTTCAAATAAAGATACTCCGTATCCAGACTGTGTCCACTTTTCATTGGCAGCCCTTATAATGTAAATAACCTCTACCTTCCAAGAAGATATAGAAATGCAGCGGATGTAAGTCATTCCTAGAGGATATGGAGGTTACAAACGGATAAACAAATATGACAAAATCAATAAGCAACTCAAGCTTCCGCTGTTTAATAATTAATAAAACCCATGCCCCCCTAACAATAAAGTCCAGCCCTGAAACTCCGTCCCCTCGTACGTCATTACGCCCTTAAAGTCCGTCCCCAACAATATTCGTGAGTTTGATTGTAACTGAATTCGAACGGGCACGGTCCAGTGGCCGAAAGCGTTGGGGCCTAGGCTTTCAATTCCCGAGGATTCGAATCCTCTCAAGGGCATGGATATTTTTGTTGTTTCAGGAATTTTTAAAGATTACTCATGTGGAATTCTAGCTGCTTCATGTAGTTTTGTCGACCACAATGCTTTATTTCAATAATGAATCGATCATAAGAATATAACGACCTCCAGTTTGGGGTTAATGTTTAGGCTTATATGATGAAACACGTGTGAACATCACGATGTTAACGTCAAGCTTATAAGATATATCCGCTTAAATGAAGGAATTAAGGAAACCTTTCCTTACTTGAGTTTACCATTCACCGCATTGATTGCTTTTTTTTTTTTTTTCATGATTCACTCTCACACGGACATTCATACTAATTAATCAGAGTTCGCCTACGAAATGAAACGTTTGTGAGAAGTCAGTCGAATTCACATTGAGTCTATCGTCCTTTCTGCCACCGAACTTATCCCACTTTGACTACTAAAAAGTCTAAAAATATTGAATATAAAAACCACACAAACATTCGAATGAGTAGCTTTACCTAAGACCAAGTTCAACTATCGGCAAGATGCCCTAAAAGTGTGCGTGAAAACGCGGACTACTGTTATAATCAAATAATTGTTATTTTTAGAAGAGCTCCTACATAAAAACCATAACCTGTATGTTGAAATTTTTGGTAGGACAAAATTTTTTTAAACTCTTTTGTTGGATTCTGTAATCGATTTCAATCTATGTTAGGACAAAAAAAAATCCTTAATCTTTCAGCAAGATTCGATTCTTTAAGATCTTAAACTGACAACCAGAGTGTATTTGTTTTGCAGAAGGATTAACAGATTTTCGAATTTTTAAAATTAAAACAAATGAAAAGTTTAATGACTCGTTTAAGCTCCTGTATAGGAGTGCATATTAGGTTGGTTTTAATTTATTGACCTATAATTGTTCGTGAACCATAGCGTATAGCAAAGATTGCTAAAGATTAATTTTCTTTACATTAACATACATTATTTAAGGCTAAATTAATATTTTAAATGTTTCTGCTCTTTTGAACTACGCCGCCTCTTTCAAATGTGCTCTATAGGAAATTTATCTTTCCTCCTACAGACTAATGCTTTTATTTCATTATTGGAAATTTGTGTTATGTTCTTGACTGTTTTCCCTTGATAAGTTTCCTGCGTGGGTTCCACTTTTGTTTGATAGACAGCGTAGAAGCAAATTTAGTCTTTAATGCTTCCACTTTTCGAGCTGATCTTATTTTCTGTCGTCTTCGTTCGTGTCTATCTCGCTCAATCTCTTGACTCGTTTGTAACGTCACGCGAAGTTATTGTCCGTCCGTTGACCGCCAAGTTTGTCATTATCATTCGTTCGAGTGGAAATTCTCGAGATATTTACTGTCGTTCTTCAATTCTCAGTGGCTGATTTCGAGAATTTCGGGTCATGTTTGTTGCATTGACTTCGACGTGGTGGCCTCCCTTCGCCGCCCTTTTGCTCATACCAACGACGTGGCGCGTCAATTGCGATTAATCTCCCTTTCGTCCTTTTCGTCTCTATCTTCCTCCCCCCTCCCCTCCATCACCGACCCCGCCCCCTTTTCTTGGTCTTTCAGTATAAAGTTGTTTCTTTTGCGGAGAGCATGTCAGCCGTTTTCACCGCAAAACTTATTGATGGTGTTGCGGATCGGGTCGGTCAACTCGGGGCACGAAATGTAAAATTCGCGACTTGCCGCAAACGCTCAACTTCAAAACTTAAACGGTTTCTGATGCAAATGAAAGCGAGAGAGAGAGAGGAAAAAGAAAAATGTTTCCTACTCTCGTCACATATCTTCCCACCACACAGACACACACAAGAATTGTTTCACGAAAAGTAGAGCGAATTGGGTGGAGAGGAAAAGGAAGAGGAGGGTTAGGAAAAAAAAGCAAGAATAAGAAAGAAAAATAGAAGGGGGATGTAATCAAATGGAACGTGACTCCCATGTCAAATGGTTGTCGTCGAGAAACTAGAGTTCTCTGTTTAGACGCTGATGAAGACGTACTTATCTCAAAAACGATTTCCTATATTTTCGCTCGTTTGCACTCAAGACGCCCCTTTACTTCATAATACGAATTCGTTCCGAAGTAAAGTAAAATCGCACCAATTTAGAAAATTAGGATTTGTAGGATTTTTTTTATAAATTTTTAAAAACCCTACGGGCCAAAAATGGCAAAACAAAAGGATACAAATACTTCCGAGGAAGGAAATGATTAACTTTAACCTCAACTTTTTTTATGCATCTTTCGTTATCTTGTGCGTAACGTGTTTTGGTTATAAATTATTTCCATCTTCTACTTTTATAACAAACAGAAAGATATTATTTTTCCATGAAGATGGCGAACGCCTGCAGAGGAAAGTTTTATTACAGTTTTATATCCAGCTTTTAGACAAAGTCTCTATTTTTTATGGTAATTTCATCTTTAAAATGAATTCAATTGGCCCAACGTTTTCTCTTTTGTTGCACTGCTTTGTAACTTGAAAAACGCCACTGTAACTACGTCACTTTAAAGCACTTTCTACATAGAGTTACTTCTGTAAAGTTTCTGAAGAACAGTGTTTACAAACAAGGGAAATTTAATTAAACTGGAGAGTCGCAGGCTTTACAATGCTGTTTTGACTAATTTAAGAAAGTAGGAAAGATTCATAACAGAATTTAAGATGAAATTTGAACTTTTACACAACGATGATTTTAAATTTTTTTCTCTTTTTAAAATTAGCATGTTTAATATCCAAGCTTTATTTAAAAATTATTTCCTGTAATAAGCATAGTCTTTACTTTTCTCTAGGGTTGCAAACTATTTTATAAATAAGTTCCTTTTTTTAATGGCAGAACTATGATAGAAGTTTTTACTTCTCAGTGAAAATTCCGTATTTGTCGTGCAGGACGCGTGTGGAGACACAAGGCTTGAGTGTGTTCGCTCTGTTCATATATCGATTTTCAATCTTGAAAAGATTTTCTCCCGCTGATAAAAAGCCTATTTTGTCAGCAGTCAATTGGCGGCGCGGATTCGGTCGGTTTCTTTGCATTTACGTCATTCCACTCTTCTTCCTAATAAAAATCGCACATTAAGCAATAAACACATTAGACTAGGAGAAAAAGCAGCGCACCATTAGTTTTGGACATTTATCTTCAGAGATATTCACTGGATTTCTTTTTTCTTCTTTTAAGAATCCAAAAAGGCATGGCAAGTGTAAATTTCCATTAGTTAGCCAATAAAAACGAAGAAATAACCTTAGGACTCTTAATCTTCATTAATTTTTAACTTTCTGAAGGAATGTTCGTGATAACAGTTATAGGATATTGCTATCGTGGTAGATACTTAGAGAAACTAATAAATAAGAGAGAAACTAATTACTCAAATAAATTTTAGGTAGTTAAACCGCTCGTGTGATGATGATGATAATAATAATAATATAAACAATGTTTATAACAATGTTTATACTATTATTATCTCAAAAGAAGATTTTCCCCTCCAGGCTATGTTTCTATTGGCATCGTCACATAAAATTGAAGTTATTAGAAACCAATTAATAACGAGTACATAGCTCTTTGAAATAATCTATCCAGTAATTTAGGGAGGGGGACTATTTTGGCTAGGAAACACTACACTTCTTTCTGTTTTAATGATATATACTATCTACCCAAAAGTAATCGTACACTTTCGATTTTAGACGTTTTGTTGAATATCTAGAAAAATCCTTGACGAATTATTCTGAAACTTCAGGAGTGTAAAGAGCATGTTACACCTCATATATTTCAGCGAAGGTTTTGCCCCGAAGGCAAATAAGGGACCAGCAACAAAGTCAATCAAAAAATAATAATGTTTGGGATCACCATGTAGAAAATAATTCTTGAAATGCGGTGTAGCTGTAGCATATGATTAGGAGACTTATTTTACTTATCTGTGTTTATTTGTATGAGAACAGCAAGTATATTCATGGAGATATAAAAGTTTCTTTAAGAAAATCGAATGTTTTCGTAAGTTTTTTGTTTATAGGATGCAGAGGTTTCAACCCAATGCGATGCCATTTTTAGTAACTTGACAAACTACAGTAGAGACAAAACCCTGCAATCAGAATATAAAAATACTAAATATTTGATGAAATATGAGCATCTTTACTAAATCATGTTTACTGCGCATGCGCAAGCATTACCAGAATATCTTTTGCATAATTTATCAGCCAAATGTATAGAGCTAATCTTATAAAAACCCAAGGTAATCTAGAATAACCTTGATAAAAACCCAAGCATATCGTGAAAATTCAGAAAGATATTATCGATAGAATGAGTTGAATTTCAATTGCTCTCAAAAATAAGTAAAACTATCAGGGGTTTGCTCCAAATTTTTATTTTTGGACCGAACACCCATATCAACTTCTTCTTACGCTGATATGAAGTCAATATGAGGTTAATATGCCAAAAAATAGAAATTTCAGGGCTTTTTATAAGAGTAGCTCTATACATTTAGCTAATAAATTATGCAAAATGCATTTAGGTAACTCTTGCGCATGCGCAGTTAAACATTATTTAGTAAAAATGCTCATATTTTATCAAATATTTAATCAGGTAGCTATCCAGCATATCAAGGTAGGTTGCAGCGGTAATGGTGTCTTCAGCGAAAAAGAAAGGTCCGATTACTCGATCATCCTTTAAACCGCATCAAAATGCTAGCCCGAACATGGCAGTAAATCTAGTTTCACTTTGACGTCCTTCACGCCAAAAATGGGGGGCACATTGAAATTTATTAAGGCATGCTAAGAACGTTTTGAGTTTTTCTTTGTGAATAAAAAAATATCACGTTAAAATATGTAATATTTTTTGAGTAATAAACATGTATAAAACGGGAGATAATTTATAAATATATATATGCACTCTGTTTTTGTACCAAAGTGGGCATCGATTGTTCATTTTAATTCATTAACGTTTGCTAGTTTACGTATATTCAAGAACGCATTTCGCTAATTCACTCTTCATCATTTGCTTGAAATATCTCGAATCTTTACAGTTTCTTAGGAGAGCGACATGCGAACTTTATACCAAAATGCCTCATGAATAGCTTCGAATTTGATTCGAAATAAGATTATTGAAAGGTTGTTTTATCTTTCTATTTATTTATTTATTTGTTTATTTATTTGAAACTTAGAGATCTCAGAGGGGAGGTTATTAAGGAACAAGAAAAGAATTTAAATTATTATTGGTTTTCATTTATTTAATTTGTATAATGGGCAAGTAACTTGTTAACATTGACTTATGGTTAATGATATTTAGGAATGTTGCTCTTATATATTAGTGAAAGAGGTTCCAATCCTCGATGGTGTAAAAGGAAAGGTCTAACCAACTATAGGCTCCGTGCAGATGTGTGCCAAGAGGCAGAATTGGGCAGGATACAATTGTCCTAAATTGGATTAACTTATTAAATTAAATTAAAATTAAACTGAAAATGGGTCTTTGGAGGATTTTTTCACGTCATACATCTGATATTAATAATTAAATAGAGAAAAATAGAAAAAAAAACCCACGGCCTGGACTCGAACTATAAACTCATTAGCTCAATACACAGATTACATATACGACTGTCACAATTGTGCACTTTTTGCAGGTAAAATCCAGTGGCGCCCTCTCGCTTGTGCACGGAGCCTATACAATATATGTTTGTCTGAATAATACAGGGGAGGAGGCTTTGATTTAAATTTACGTGTAACCCGAGTATTTGGGATATTAATTGACCGTTGTATGATAACATGGGCTGGATGGCCAAACTCTGCACAATTCTTTGATCTTAGCCAATTGTATTAAATCGGGTAAAGTTACTTTCCTCCTGGAATAAAGGAAGTACAGCGGAGAATTGAAAATGTCGCTCGTTAACATTGGATTGTATGCAATTTGGAGACGTTTTAATATTAACCAGAAAATTTAATATCTAAAGTTGCATAATGCGATCCTCAATGCACTATTTAAAAGATCTCTTCCAATGTTGTTTTTATTATATAAATTTATTAAACTTTTGGAGCTTCCATCGCATTTTTCTACCTATTCAATTTCTTAAATAAATAAATAAATAAAATAATCGTTTAATAAATGTATTTCTTTGTGTCGTTTGAATTCACTCGGATAATCGAGGCATTATAATTCATGAGAAAAATCAAATAAACGCAATTCAAAAACCTTTTTATGTATTATGTATTCATGAGAACTTTTCTCGAGAGATTGTATTGAAGCCGACATTTCGAATCTATGGATATTCTTTAATGCCAAGTTAATAGGCTGAAATTTCAGTGTGACGTTTTGCTATATTTCCGATATAATGGAATAAAAGAATTATTATTCGCAGTTTAGTAATATTTAATTAACGAGTACTAGTATTTTTTATTTCTGAATTTTTAAAGTTATATATTTGTATAACTCTTTTTATTGTGACCCTGTGTGGTTTATAAAGTTTTCGTTTTGATTTTTTGACTTCTTATTTTTATTTAAGCTTAAGGGCTGTCACTGACTCTTCTGAAATTTGGGTTTGATTTTTACTTGTCGATTTTGTTGTTTTTTTTTATATATTTTATTACTTTAGTTTTTTATTTAAACTCTTAAAAAAGACTTTTGTTTATTTTTCTTCTTCCGTTTTAAAAAAGAAAAAAAACGTCTCATCTCTGGCGTTTCTTTCTCTCGCTCTCTCACTTTGGCTCGTTTCATATCGCTGATATCAATACAAATGAATTCCTCCTCCGTCCTCTTCTTGGCATGGGAATGTTTGCTCAACACGGGTTGTCATTCCACAAATGGTTGGGTGGATGAGGGAGGCAGAACCGACAAAAGGCAATGATCGATCTGCTTGTCCCGACTTTTCCTTCTCCCATTTGTCCTTCTCACCCCTCCGCAATTTAGACTCATCCGGAGGCTCCAAATGTACAGTCGGAGCCATCGAGTTTGTTGCTGCCGTCGAATTTGAGAGAAAGAATTGGTTGGAAGCGATTCCACCCGGTCGTCGGCGCTACTGCTGTTGCTCTAGTCGTGGTCTGTGTGCGTATGTGTGTGTTTTTCGAACCCTCTCCTCCCTCCACTTTCATCCTCCCCACCCCCACCCCCTTCTTTTTCTCTTTCTGGTGCTGTCGGAGTCGCGGAAGAGGCGCTCCAAAAACTTCCAATTGACCTTTAAGTTGCTCCGAGATAAAAGGCTGAATGAATGGAAACGACGACAAACGACGAAGAGGACGTAAGAAGGAAGCAGAAAACGAGAGGAACGGGAGAAAGGAAAAGCCTTTTCGGCCAGAGACCAAATTTACTTTTATTAGAGCAAATGACGGAGAAAAATGAAGTTAAGTGTCTGCATCAAGTAAATGCATTAAAGAAACATACTAGTAATTCACTTATTGTTTTGGGTGCTTGATTGTTTAGGAACGATTTCGTCGAAATTCACTTGTCGTTCCTTTATTAATTGTGTTCCATTTCTGAAGCGTTTTTAAGTAATGAAAAGCTTTCATGATTAACCTCACCCTTCCGCTTTAGTGTCCTTTCCATATTTCATTTTGAGTTGGTTAATCTAGTTTGTTTGCATTACTTTATGTGCAAAAGGTTAATTTTCTTTGCGTATTCCCTTTGAAGAGGTGCTGCAGTTTTAATTACTACATTGCGTTTTAAAATCGAACAACACATCCGTGCGAAAGATAATCTTTTTGTATTTGATGTTTCATTTGATATTTAACATTTGCCTGCTCCGCAAAATTTTAAAAGGGTGATACTGCAGAATACATTACTAATAACAATGTAACCTGACTTTCCAAATCTGAATTGCTTAGAGCTGAATATACTAGTACATTTTAGTCCAATCACAAATGTTCATTAGGGATTTAGCATACGGGGACAAGTATTGCTCAAAATATTTCAATAGTTCATAACTTTTAGTTGCGACCTAAAAGTGCTGAATTTTGAGGTGACCATGCGTCCGACTTCATATATGTCTTGATTCAGAAACACTTTGACATCCATTGTGCCCTTTAGGAGGATCAATAAGGCAAATGACACAAACACGCCTTTTAACCTCCTCCTGTGTGTTATCTTGCTTTGCACTTGAAAGGATGGACCCTTTTACTTTTTATCGATGCAGAAAATGTAAACCGAAAATAAAATTTCCGCCTTCTTCTCATTCATACATAGGGCGAGTCAAATCCACATTACGGTTTTTAAAATTTAATACTCTTTTCTTAGGCTATGTGATGTCGCAGTTCTGTGCGCCATTGCGCTTTCCATTCTTTACAGTTTAGTTTGAGAGGAAGGGCTCGTCTATAGAACATCAGATTGTGCAGTAGAGGCGATTAAAAAGACAGATATTATAGGCAGTTAGAAAGCCTATCGCAGCGACACAACGCAGCTTCCCATTCCATGTTTCGCTGTCTTGCCTTTAGTCGCTGGGTCTCGAAATAGCATCAAGAAGGAAGTGTGGAGAAGAGCAAACCGTCAGGACGTTGCCATTCTCTATCACATTGCCCAAATATCGTACTCATGTATTTTGAGGCCATTCTTTTCATGTTAGACGTCAATTTCTCTGGAATAAATGTATAAAAAACTTTTCCAGCAATCTAAAATCCCAATGATCTAAAGGCTTAAATCGCTGAGAAAAATGAGAAGAAGAACAAAATGAAAGTCAATAATTAACAAAAGGAGGGGTACTCTAAAAATGTTTGGCTAGAAACTCTGCACGCATCTTACGCAGACAATTCTTTTAGCATTATTCGAAGTAATCTCTCTCGACTTGTATACAGTTTCATCCTCCTGAATCTCGACTGCTTTGGAAATGCATTTTTCCAGTCCTGAGCAATCAGCCCCAAAATATACTCGTTGCACGCTGCTAGGACGTCATCGTCACTTTCGAAATGGAACCCCCTGAGCTTCCTATCGGCCACGGTGGTTCAGTGGTTGCGTGATCGCCTCTGATGCTCGAGGTTGCGGCCGAGGACGACGGGGATTTTTCAGGGAAAAATCCTAAGATTACGCACTTCCTTCGGAAGGGAAGTAAAGCCGTTCGTTCCATGTAGTCGTTTGCCGGCTGCACGTTAAAGAACCCTTGCGAGGAAAAATTTGCGGCCCCTATAACGCCGTCCTGATATGACCATAGTAGTTAAAAGGGACGTTAATACCAACAAAACAAAACCAAGCCTGAGCTTCCTCTTCATTGTGAGGAACAAAAAGAAGTCGTAAGGTGCCAAGTCTGGAGAGAGATGAATCAGAGAAACGATGGCATATCCTGAGGCGTTGTCATGATGCCACAACAAACCTCTTATTTCGATCTTTGGACGCTTCTCCTTCCATTCTTTTAAAATTTTTGGCATTCAGGATGTCACATACCATATGCTGTAACCATCTTTTTGTGTTCAAGCTCAACATTGCATACATGGCTAGTGGGACCGAAGAAAGTCGCAATCATCATCTTCCCAGTATTTCAGAACTTTTGCATTTCTATGATGGTCCTTGCCCTTTGGGAAGTCACTGTTTGGATTGTCCCTTAGTTTAGGGGTCGTAATGATAGAGCCGTGTTTCGTCATCTGTGCAGGTGTAGTTGGCTCGTTTTGATGCCACGTTGTTGAACCTTTCGATCATTTCTTGGCACCACTGCACTCGGATTACTTTCTGCTTCTTGAATTGCAGGTGTTCATGCAAGAATGTTTAATTGCTGATGATCCGATGCCCAGGTTTGTCTGAATCCGGGAATAAGTTACCCAGTTGTCATTCGCGATCATATCCGGATGTTTTCTGGCGTTATTGCATCGGCTGGCCGTCCACTGCGAGGTTTGTCTTCAAGTGACTGTCTTCCTCTCTTACACTCGCGATACCAGGACGAAACTGTGGCTTATCTCCGAGCTCTGCCAGAAAATGTCTGTTGTTAAGTTTCAAAACAATCCGACATTTCTTAGCTTTTGGAATAATCATAGAAAATAATAGCACGCCAGGCCTGCTGATTCAGCTTTATTGTTTTTACGTCTGTCTGTCAGTACGTGAGCTTTAGAATTGCGCCACGGGAAAACAATTCAACGTGGCACGCTCAAATCTTGCGCACAACCATATGATAGAGTGAAGTACTTGGAAAAAGTAAAACAAATTTGTTGGGATACGTACAGCGTTCCTAAACAAAATACTGTTAGAGCGCCCCTTTGATAAATAATTTTAGAAGTCTAATTTTTAAAATATTTCTTGCTATAAGGATAAAAATCATTTGAACAGATGTTTACTAAATATTTAATATATCTAATAAACCATTAAGCAATGACATAACCAAGTACCGGAAGGCTAAACTAAACCATTCGCAGAACCATATCTTTCAATCGACCTAAGTTAACACTGAACATTTCTAATGGACATAATGATACCAGTAAACCGCGTACCTTTGAACCAATTTGGATTATTATTGATTTTACGTTATATTCATTCATGGCACATCATTCCAAGTTTTTTGATATATTACATGACATGTCTTATCATTGAAAATTTTTGATGGTGTCATAACGGTACCATCAGAGCACGTGCCATTGTTTTGATTACAACCATTTTCAATATGGTTCATTCCCGGAACAATTTTTATCAATTGGCGAAAATAGTAATTAATAACCACTTCTATCCCGTCATTACGATTTGTTTGATATATTACTTTAATATATCTTCCCATAGAAAATTGCTAGGTGGGGTCATGAAGGTACCATTTGTGCACGTGCTATTGAATCGATTTAGATAATATTTATGATTGGTTCGTACCATTAACCATATTCAACGACTGACGAAAACAGATTTTGAAAATCTTTTATAGCCTTGGAGGAGTTAGACAGACAGACAGACACGTACGTTTTCCCACACTGACAGCATAAAGCACCTTTCGGTACTTAATAAAAGATTTCAGGTTTCTTTCATTAAAAGCAGAAAATTGAAAATAACAATTAAGATAAAATATTTTATGAATTATTCAAAATATCTTAAAAGATTCGGTTAACACCGATCAAAGGATTAAAATGAGATTAGCGCAGTGAGTTGAAAGCCAAATTGTCTGCTACGTCATCAAAAATTTTTCTGTCTGCCAATTTAGCGGCGTGCTTGGACATCAGCGCTTACGTCAAAGTTATGTTTGCTATCAGGATTAAAAGATTAATAGTGATAAAGTATTTAAAAGATTTAAGGATCGTGGTAGAAATGAATATGAGTATTCTGAAATTCAGTTCACAAAAGTTTTTTTAAATTAATATTTTAAATTGGTAGAGACTTTACAATACAATAAAACGAGAACAGAGTTTCCGACTAGTTTCGCCATTTATTCCCGGCTTATAAACTACACTAGAGACTTCTCGCCCTTATATAGAAAATATGATTGTGATTGGATAAAATACAACGAATGGCATGACAAAGGCAATGAGTAATAAGTACAATGAAGGTAGACTTCTTACTTATTAGGAGCTTTGGCATAAAAGCTACTTATAAGAATGCGCCCTTGGTCTGTACGTTGATCCGTCCGTCCGTCCGCCGTTTGCACGATAACTTGAAAACGGATTAACTTTTTCAAATTCTGTTTTCAGAAATATGACCATCAAAGTCTTAGCTCGGCCGTAACAACTTTTCAGAATTTTTCGTGGACCCCTTCAAGTCGAATTCACGTGCTAAAACAGTGAGTGTAAAGAATACCAAGATAATGGCATGTCATATATCAATCGATTTGTCAAGAAGGAATACATTGTTACTATCTGTTCATCTTTTAAGTATTACTGACATCGGCGCGTGCACGTGAAATCGCTTTGTCGACACACGATTATTCAGGTGCTCATAATCTATATTATTAAGTAGCAGAAGAATTATTTTATCCTTATTGATTTTATTCTTATTGATTTTATAATGTCAGTCCGCCCCCTTCATAATTTCTACATTTTTTAGTTAGAAGGTTGAAATTCGGAATGTAGCTTCCTATATGCACTATTTAGTTTGGTTTTGATTGGTACACTGGGGTCGGAATTACGGTGGTGGGATTCAGAGAGGACAACATATCTATGTGCTATTTAGGTACGTAAAGGCGTGAAATTCAGTCTCCAGATTTCTCTAGGCAAGATCTACATTACTATGAAGTTTAGGTCCAGTTGTTCCATTGGGGTCGGATTTGTGGGGGTGGCAGTCATTTGGTCTTTAGAGCTATGGCATGTGATATATCATACGTTGAGAAATGATGAGAAAGGAAAGAAAATACGAGCTTTTTTACATTTTCTACATATTACTTTCGAGAAAATTAACTTTTTAATTAAAAAACTTGGGGGGAGGTAAAAAGTGCAAATAAAAGGGTAAAAATAGATGACTGCAGGATCTGCTACTTGCCTT
>JAHWFO010093131.1:2039862-2068481 GCA_023313115.1 Rhysida immarginata
CAAGGGAAGCTATGATCAGAACAGCTTGTCTCTCTGATCATAGCTTCCCTTGGATGCTGAAGAAGGCAGCTTGGCTGCCGAAATACGTATTCATCACAATAAATTCGTTATGTGAATTAGTGGTTTCTCTGTCTTCTGTTGTTAGAAAAGAAAATGTTAATATCATCTAAAATGAGCCTTTTTAGAAACCCCTTTTCCAAATAAGGCCCGATCTTAAAGTTTTTAAAGAATGAGAAAAAATCTAACTGGCCACATTTGGCTTGTTTAAAGGGGAAATCCAATCAAATATGAAAAGTCGCCTATTTAAAATTTAGCTGTCTTAAAGAGTGTCTGAAGGGTAAACGTTGTTTTGATAGATCGATAAAATCTTTAAAAATTGGAACTTATTAGGCACTCTTTGATGCGCACATGGAGAGAAATAGACGCGGAGATGACGCATTCAACGGAATCGCTAAGCGTCTGAAAACTAGTGTGTGCTTTCCCTATTGCAGCTATGCCGGTGAAAACCTGTATAAAAATTTAAACGAAGGAGGAAAGAGGTTTGATATAGCCATACATGAAATCCTTCCCACTGATGAAGAGAACGTCAGCAGCGACGAAAATATAGATGAAATTTTATCGTATATTTATCAGTAACGGTATTAATGCGCTGCATGCATTTCTATGGATTCCGGTCTGAATCGTGAATTAGCAACCTTCATGTAAAAATATCCAACCGTATTTTCATTTTGGTGGACTTCTCCTTTTAATACTAGACAAAAAAGGCATAAGATATCCAGCATATAATTTTCTTTAAAAACTATAAAATAAAAAAAAAACTATTTAAAAAAAAACATTTTAACTGTTCTGTTTAAAAAAAAAACCTATAAAATAAACCATTGATGTCTTCATCCTTATAAAATTGATTATCACAAATAAAGCTTGATTTATTCAACATTATAGTCTTAATAATTCATTAGGTGGTGCAAAATTAACGGCCGATATGTAGTGACTATTTTAAAATGCAATTCGATTAATGTCTTCAATTGGTTGTCGTCAACTTTCGATGGACGGCCGCGACCATCCTCATTTTCAAGGGTGGTATTGCCGCCACAGAATTTTTCAAACCACCTGGCGCATTGTACTTTGAGAAGTTGTCCCGTCACCCCGTACTTTGATAAAATTTCGAGTTGCTTCAGCAGCATTTCGGCCAGGTTTGAACTCATGCATAAAACAATCCGTATCTCTTGTGTAGACAGTATTTGCAAAATTGAGCTAATCTTTCACAATGTAAGACCTTTGGACAAATTTTTAGCATCAGCTCAAAGAGAAGAACTACAGCTTTAAAATGATGTGTTACATGGCTGTATTAGTCAAGAAATAATTTGCATATAGACTCGCCTACATCTATAAAATGCAATCGGCCATTAATTTGCGCACCAATCTAAAACATGATGGCTGTTTAGGCACTGGCGAAATCGTGACTAGCTCCTACGGTACCTAGTCGATAATTTGGCGACTCTGTTTCGAGCGCACGAATTGGAGTGATCATGGCACGACTTCGGGACATTATGCGGTTTAGTATTCGCTAGCTTATCTTGCCCTGAACTTCTAGCGCCGCCTTTATGGGCTCGAGGGGCAAGTCCTTTGTACAAAAATATAAATTGTATTAAAAACTCTATGATTTCTTAAATGTCTGCTCCTTTTACCTGCGGACTTCGTTTTGTTCTCAAATACCTGCCGCACCCTGTACAAAATAAGAGTATGCTACCGCACGAATTCACCTGTATTAATCATTGAAATACTTCTGTTATGCTAAGAATGAATGTTTCTAGACGTGTATGATTTGGTTCAATAGAAATGGACATGGTAAAAGGGTCTATAATGCAACAAAATTGTTTAATAAAATCAATATGTATTTCAGTTATAAAATAATCAAAGAGCAGAGATTTATTATTCACTGCGCTTTGATTATTTGGTATTGTTCTTTTCCTGTAAGCTGTTATGACAGCATCAGGGGAAGGTACCTTATAGTTGTTACATTTTTCATGGAGTCCTTTACATAGATTTGAATTTAATAGGCCAATTTTTGATATTTTCTTATTATTAAAATAATTGTCCTGTTTTCTTGTATTGAGGTTTATTTGTCATATGCTTTTATCTCAAATTTTGTTTTTAATAATTATGCATACATATTTGATAACGTAGAAATTTATAGTGAATAGAGTATGATATTTCGGTAAGTGTTGCTTTATTACATTAATGAGATTATCGGCTTTAGATGCTAGGTTGCTAAACTCGCTTGTTTAAGACGTAGAAATTTGAAAACTATATTCCACGACGGATTATTCAAGAGTCCTCCCACTGTTTAACTTCAAATCCCAAGAGAATTGTGATTTACGCCGTCAAGACCGCAACGCTTTCCGGTTCATTGGAATTGGCGTTCTCCAGAGACAAATGTAGAAACGAGAGACGTGTTAATATTGATTACGACAGAGGTAGGAAGGGGTTAAGAGATTTTATTAAAGAGTGGAACCGCAAACGATCTCGTGTGTCTCCCGAGAGAGGATGAGAAGGATAATTCTGTAATAAACTCTCGCCATCGATATCAGATATGCCAAACATTGGGTTATCTAACAACAGCAATTTGATTGAAATTAATTATTTGCCGGAAAGAATGCGTTTCGCTAATGATTTTTGCGCCAGTGGCGACTCATTTTTCGAGCCTTCTCAGATTTGAATGACAATTTTGCGTACTCAGATTCAATTATGGCTTATTTTCTTTCGTTATTTTATCTTTCCTCATTAGAATAGCTTGATGGTTTTAAAGTGGAAATTACATTTTTTGTCTTTTATGTATGAAGCTTGAGGAATGTTGCCAGGCAAAAAAGTAAATCTTTATAAAATCAGTTCTAGCTTTTAAAATTACGATATAAAATATCCTATACGTGTAAATATTTTTTTAATCATCCACTGTATTTACTTCTTGAATTTCTCGGTTATCTTTTAGATGATGGGAGCAGCTCGCACTTTTTTTCTTGCTATTATATGTACAAGTTTTGAATAGAATTTTTTTAAATATGCAGAAAGTTGGGATGTGTGCCTTCGCGATCGCCGAGCATGACTCTTCTATTCTTAACGTGGGAAAGCGTTTTCAAAACTTATCATAGGCTTATTTCGACAATGAGTATGAAAACATAGCAGCAATAGCTTTTTGGTTTTCAGTGATATGACTTACATACGATTAATATTCGAATTTTCAGGTAGTGTCTGAGTACTTTAAGCTTAGAGGCATTGTCGTTTAAGGCGAATAGCTCGACATATCATCGAAAAGAATTTAGTTTTTTTTCAACAAACACAAACATAGATAGTCACTTATTATAGAAATTCTTAGGAAGTTCATTATTTTTGCAGTGGGAAAAAAATTCATTTGACAGATTCAAAATCGGTTTTAAACTTGAAGTTTCAATAGAATTGTCGCTTTTGTGAATGCGCAAAATGGACTACTTCATCTAACCCAGTGGTTCCCAAACTTTTTCAACTCGCGAACTCCTTTCACAAAGATCTGAATAGTGGGTAGCGCTAACTTGTAAATATATACAAATATACATGCATACAATACAATAATCCGCCATTACAGAAAATTTTTGGCGAACCCCAGTTCGGGAAACACTGATCTAACCAGTTTGGTTTATTTAGGTTATTTAGGTTTTGAGAAGACGAGAGAGTGTTTTAATTTAAAAGCATTAAAAAGCATTTGTTATTTGCAATCTGTCCATAACAAATAACGGTTGCTAAATGGTAAAAGCAATAATGGCAGTGGAGGACTCTGGTGATCATTCCATGAATTAATTGAATTACAAATGAATGAAATCTCTCGTTACTTACTGTGCTTATTTATTGGTAACTCGAAATCCTGGACGAAATATACATGAATGAATAAGCCATATATTTTAATATACAATATAAAGCATATTTCATTATTTTTTACTTTAGCAAGTACACACTTATTTTTGGTTTCCTTCTTAGAAAAACACATTTCGCAATTACTTCTTAATGGACTTGTTATTCGGAACAAAGATCACAGATATCAATACATGCTTGAGGCGCAATTGAGAATGCGATTATTACCTTACTCCAAGATCGTGTAAAACTGAAGCGTGGGATGACTGTAATTTAGGAATGTACACGGATACACCGCGAAAAATTGTTAGTGAGATACTGAAGTACTGAATTTTTTTATATTTTCCTTCTTTAGAGCAAATTGCATTGTTTGTCAATAATAATTTAACGTAAGCGCATATACAGTATATACATTACTACATATATTCACCAATTGATGGGTCCAGTTCAAATCCAATAAAAGTTTGACTGGGCGTGTCCAATTAAATTTCCAATTTCAATTGTTAGACATTGTTAATTTTACTTTGCAACAATGTCAAATAATTGGAAATTTAATTAGACACGCCCAGTCAAACTTTCGTTGCACAGAGTCTAAATAAAATGGCTAAGAGAAGTTTTTATTTTAAAATAGAATAGGGGAAATTGTGTAGTGGAGTTCACATGAGAAAAGGAAAAAAAAATATTAACCTTCCTCAGCCCCATGATTTCACATCACACTAAACGCTTTCAGACTTTGTTTTTCTGTTTGTGTTATAAGTTTTGGCAAAGACGTAAATTGGACTGAACTGAAAAGAATGACTCACTCAAGTAAACAACAAACGTGTACGCACTCTCGTTTTCTACTATCCACGTCTGCCTCGATGGCGCAACGGTAAACGTGACTCCCTTGGACGCTCGAGGAAACGTTATTCCAGGGGAAAACTTGAAGTCATGTCTTTTTGAATTTCTATTATAACTTATTATTAGCTACCAAGATTGGCGAGTCCCTATATTCTTCAAAGATTTTCGATTTATTTGGTATCGGGTTTATGCTTAAGTGAATTGCAGAGCGCCAAGAGTTTCACTTCACCAAGGGAGACATTCGTTGATAATGTTGGAGATTGGTTCTATGCACGTATAGAACGATGAATGAATCTGTGTTACCAAGTGTGTTTTTTTTTGTTCACTCTTGAGTTCGCCCTTTCTCCTACTCTATTCAAGAAACGGGATATAGTAGGAGAAAGGATCCTAATGGTTGTTTTTTTAAAAAAGATTTTATTTAACAGGTGGGAGGAACTGAAATTCAAAAACTTTTAGTGAAAATTAATTTATAAAGCAGTCATTTAACTTACCATAATTGTATTTTAATAAATATTATTTTCATCAAATGCTACAAAAATTATGCTGTAGAGCAGTGTTTCTCAAACTTATTTCTATAAACGCCCCCTCAGCATAAGCAAAATTTACTAACGCCCCCCCCACCCCCTCGCCCAGCCGCATCTTAAGGTTTCTGCAAATATCAAGGAGATTATAAAAAAATTCTCTTGGGAATCATAGATCGTGGGATAGGGGAAATCTCTGGTTCGGAAGAAAGGAGAGAGCTATAGCGATGGATTGAAAAGGCAGTTGGTATCTAGTGAAGATATTGCATAATAAACTGCTCTCACCATTATTTAATTGCAGAAGTGAAAAGATTTATAAGGCGATACAATTAATTACCTCCGAGGGGGCATAAAATAAAGACAAATGTGAATAGCTAAATGATTTTTATTACCGGTAATCATGTACAATCAAAGTTACGTTTTGACGTAGTTACCTTAAAGATTGAGACATTTTTCATAACAATGGACGAGTTTACCAATAGAAATTGGCTGCCAGCATGTTGAAATAAGTCTCCATGGCATCTTCTTGAAAGATGAGGCGTGCTATCTTCTGGAGTTGTTTTGATTCATGATAACGCACGACCCCATACAGCAATGGTAACCCAACAGCTTCTTGAGCAATTTCAATAGGAAGTGTTTGATCACCTTGCTTACAGCCTAGACCTGGTGACGAGTAACTTTCATCTTTTTCGAGAGCTGAAGAAAGGTCTGGCAGGATACCACTTCCGCACCAATGATGAGCTTCAATACGCCATGGAGACGTACACTATGTTGTCAAAAGTGACCGGACACCCACTGGAAAGCATCTGAGAGTGATGCCATTCCCGCACAATTCTTTGAGAACTGTCAGGGCTTGGATTCCATGGACGAGCGGCCGCCCATAAGTCGAACATCACACGTCAAAACGCGCGCCGCCAATTTGAGTGGTGCAAAGCACGTCACCATTGGACAATAGAGAAGTGAAAAAACATCATGTGGAGTGATGAGTCACGATACTTGTTGTGGCACTCCAATGGGCGTGTGTGGACGTGGCGAATGCCCGGAGAACAGCACGTACCGAACTGCATTGTCCCCACTGCGAAATTTGGAGTTGGCGGCATCATGGTGTGGGGTTGTTTCTCTTGGTTTGTACTTGGTCCCCTGGTTTTAGTGCATGGATCCCTGAACGCCGCGGGTTACTAAGAAATCCTAGACAATTCAGCGCCTCCAACCCTTTGGCAACTGTTCAGTGATGGCCCTTACGCGCCCATGCATAAAGCGCGCGCCATTACGGACTGGTTTGAGGAAACGGGGGTGCAAGAGCTCGATTGGCCAGTCCAAAGCCCCGATCTGAACTCCGCTGTGCATCTCTGGGATTGCAGCGCCGGTTGACAGTCAAACCTGTTTGTCCCAAAACCAACATAGAACTCTCTGCCATGTTGAAGGAGGAATGGAAGGAAATACCTGCAGCCGTCTACTGCAGCCTCGTGGAAATTTTTCCTAGACGAGTCCTGGCTGTAATAATGGCACACAGTGGACCAATGTCCTACTGAAACCACCACAGTGCCAGACGTACCAGACCCAGGAGATGTCTGGTCACTTTTGGCAATATAGTATATATCAACATGCTGACGGCAAACGTCTATGACGAGGGTATTGGAAAAATCGTCCATCGGTATGACAAATGTCTCAATCTCTACAGCGGATATGTCTTAAAGTAATTTTGCTATTCACACTTGTCTTTATTTTATGCCCCATCGGAGGTTGAAAAGAAATAGCCCTCGTATTTTGTAAGCACACAAAACTGAATCATAGCTGCACATCATTCGCATGTCTCGCAATCTCCCCCCCGCCCCCACTTCTAACTAACGCCCCCCTACCACCCACCAGCTACTTAACGCCCCCTCTAATGAACGTGCCGCCCCTTAGGGGGCGATATCGCCCACTTTGAGAAACATTGCTGTAGAGGATTAAAAAATAAGTCAACTTCTTATAGCCCGTAAAATTGGCAAGATGTGTGAAACCTTTATGCTCACAGTCATACAGTTGTTAGCCGAAGTGTATTAGGTTATCCATTAAATCCTGTGTCAAGATGTATCAAAGGAACAATATTTTTCACAAAAATAAATACAGAATTGAAATTATGGTTCTTAACTGTGAACCTTTTCCCATATTTCCATCGTTTATATGATTTTGAACGTGAGGAAGTCATTGAACTAAAAATAATTACTAGAACAGAGTAATGTTGAATTCAATGTCATTGCAGGAAAAAACTCCATCGGTTTGAACCTGGAGAAAGAGGAACAGGCGATAATCCATGGTACAAGGCCAGAGCTTTATATGTATATCAAGGGAGTCATGATGGAATAGAGTTTTCTTTTTAAAACGCATAACATACTTTTAGATTGAACGTGTAAAGTCACGAGTAAGACACACGACATTGTTTCTGTAGAACACTTTGAACACAATGAAATCTAGTGTTGACGCAGTAAAAAGATATACAAACCACCCAAATGTGTTTTTCGACTGCGTAAATATTGACCTAAACATTTAGCACAATGCTTGAAAGTGTATAATGAAACTATTTATACGATAATGGCGTGTCTTAACTGGCAATGGGATCAACATACAGATAGAACTGCTACAAAAGAAGCAAATACAAGATGTGATGAGAAAGAGATCCCGGAAAACCCATAGACATTCTCTTTAGTATGGAAGGTGCTCATTTTTTCTCAGTAATTTCTTTCCTGGGTATCCCTCTCATTTTGGTCGTTAATTTTTAAGTTCCATTAAAAATATGTACTCTTGTTTATTAAGTACCGAAAGGTGCTTTATGCTATCAGTGTGGGGAAACGTGTCTGTCTATCCGTCTGTCTGTCTGTCTGTCTGTCTGTCTGTCTGTCTGTAACTCTAACTCCTCCGAGGCTATGAAAGATTTTCAAAATCTGTTTACGTCAGTCAATGAATATGGTTCATGGCACGAACCAATCACAAACTTTATCTAAATTGGCACGTGCACAAATAGTACCTCAATTTTCCCGCCAAGCAATTTTCAATGGGAAGACATACAACTTGTATTAAGTAAAATATCAAACAAATCGTAATGACGAGATAGAAGCGGTTATTCATTATTATTTTCGTCAGTCGATGAATATGGTACATGGCACGAACAAATCACAAATATTATCTAAATCTGTTCAATAACACGTGCACAAATGGTATCTTTAAGACCCCACCTAGCAATTTTCAATAGAGAGATATAGTAAATAATATATCAAACAAATCGTAATGACGAGATAGAAGCAGATATAAATTACTATTTTCGCCAATTAATAAATATGGTTCCAGAAATGAACCATTTAGAAAATGGTTGAAATCGAAACAATGGCACGTGCTCTAATGACACCCTAAAATATTTTCAATGATAAGATATGGCATGTAATATATCAAACAAATTGGGATGATATGTCATGAATGAATATAACGTAAAATTAATGATAGTCAAAATTGGTTTAAAGGAACCTGGTTTAGTGGAACCATTATGGTTCATTGGAACTTTCAATGCTAAAATATGGCATGTAATATATCAATCGGTTTGGAACGATGTGTCATGAATGAACATAACGTAAAATTAATGATAGTCGAAATTGGTTCAAAGGTACGTGGTTTAATGGTATATTTATGGTCCATTAGAAACTTACAATGTTAACATAGGGCGTTTTAAAAAGATAGTTCCGCGAATGGTTTAGTTTAACCTTTCGGTACTTCGTTATGTCATTCCTTAATGGTTATTAAGTACCGAAAGGTGCTTTATGCTATCAGTGTGGGAAAACCTGTCTGTTTGTCTGTAACTCTAACTCCTCCGAGGCTATGAAAGATTTTCAAAATCTGTTTTCGTCAGTCGATGAATATGGTTCGTATCACGAACCAATCACAAATATTATCTAAATCGGTTCAATAGCACGTGCATAAATAGTACCTTCATGACCCCACCTAGCAGTTTTCAATGGAGAGATATATTAAGTAATATATCAAACGAATCGTAACGACGAGATAGAAGCGGATATAAATTACTATTTTCGCCAATTGATAAATATGGTTCAGGAAATTAACCATTTTGAAAAACATTGTAATTGAAACAATGGCACGTGCTCTAATGGTACCCTTATGACACCCTCAAAAATTTTCAATCACAAGATATGGCATGTAATATATCAAACAAATTGGGATGATGTATCATGAATGAATATAACGTAAAATTATTGATAGGCGAAATTGGTTCAAAGACACCTGGTTTAATGGAACCCTTATGGTTCATTTGAACTTTCAATGCTAAAATATGGCATGTGATATATCAAACAATTTGGAATGATGTGTCATGAATGAATATAACGTAAAATTAATTATAGTCGAAATTGGTTCAAAGGTAGGCTACGTTGTGTAATGCTATCTTTATGGTTCATTAGAAACTTACAATTTTAACATAGGGTTGTTTAAAAATATAGTTCCGCGAATTGTAAAGTTTAACCTTTCGGTACTTGGTTATGTCATTCTTAATGGTTTATTTTTATCTGAAATATGTAATTATAGTATTAAAAATGCATACAGTATTCGTTGATTCAAGCATAATGGCAGTTTTGAGTTGATATAATTTGTTAATATTAACCATGGTAATTTCTTTCTTGCACCATTTGTAAGAGTAAGTGCAAAAGCAATAATGCATATAATGCCATGTAGTTATTAATACACATGGATAGTTAATTTAGAATAATTTTTGTGTCTATGCTTTTAGCGTTATTGATTTCTTTTTCCATTCAATCATTGCAGCTACGAGCCGGGAGAGTGGAGTGCTTGTTCGGCCTCGTGTGATGGAGGATGGCAGGAGCGTCGGGTCCCATGCGTTGAAGTTCTGGCCAATGGGACGTCAGTTACTGTGGACGAAAGTCGGTGTACATCCAAACGAAAACCCAAGACGAAGCAACCATGCAATACAGAACCCTGCCCCAAATGGGCTGAATTCCCCTGGTCTCCCGTGAGTAAAATCTATCATCCGATCGTGAGCGAAATTTACGACCCTCAATTGAAAGATTTATCTGAGAAACGCGACAAGAAAATAAAAAGAAAACGAACTCGAGAGGAAATTTCTATAGAAAAATTTAAATACGCATTAAAAGTTCATAAATTCCATCGTAGCTTTTAACGATATTTCATTGTCTTATTAGAAAGTTATTATACGTTTTGTTTTCAAAATTGTTTTACGTTTTTTATTCTTCTGTTTTTCATTCTACGTTTACTTTAATACATTTTTCTTTAATTAAAAAGTGTTCCGTCACTTGCGGTCAGGGTTATCAGACGAGAAATGTCATCTGTCGTGATGCCAAAGGTCATGTAAACAATAAGACGTGCAACCCTCGTTCGAAACCCGTAAGCACCCAGACCTGCATGACCGGAATCCCTTGCCATAAGCCTAAGCCCGACGGTGAGCCATTTTCATTAGTCTGTTATATTCGATAGAATAAGCTTTTATATTAATAAAAAAATAGTTTAAATACTTCTTAGAATCCGAATGCAGAAAATATATTTCTGAAGGTAATTTTTTCTTATCAGAATTGTAATAACTTTATTAATCCATTAGTTTATATCAATATATACGACTATAATTTCTTGCGCATTTATTATTGTGTGATTCTGAAAAATGCGTATACAAAATGAGTAATTACGCTGGTTTACGTTAAAATATTTTAATCGATTAGAAAAGTTTTTCATCAGTCAAATCTTTTCAAATGCTTAGCATACTAATATATTCATCGGCGCAATTATCACATAAACCAGTTTAAAGATTCAATCCTTGCCCCTTTCATCCTACACTCACTTCCAAAAGTTAAGCACGGAGAGGTAAAATGCCAAAAAATGGACAAGCACTGCTTTGATTGACATGAAATGGTGAAAGTAAGTATCTCTATGTCTATTCATGAAACAAAACAAAGAATTACATATAGAGATTAAAAAAAATATTGAATTTACATAAATTATAAGATGATGACATATTTGCGTCATTAACGAAATGATGTTTAAATGCAAAACAAACAACAAAAAAGACATTAATAGGGTATGTGAGCACCCCTCAACGTCATACAAAGTGTACAGCGTGTGATCATGCTTGTTACGAGGTGATCAACCACCGCAGAGTCCAGTAATAGCCATTCCTCCTGTAGGGCAGTTTCCAAATCGTTAAGAGTGGCTGGAGGTGGGAAACGTCTACATACAGCACGGCCGAGGGCATCCCAAAGATTTTCAATGGGATTAAGGTCCGGCGAGTAAGCCGGTCACTCCATACGCGCAATCCCCTCACTCTCCAGAAAGTCGTCAACGATGGCAGCTCTATGGGGACGGGCATTATCGTCCATTAAAACGAAAGAAGGACCAACTGCTCCAGCGTACAGTTTCACAATGGGGTCTAGGACTTCATCTCGATACCGTACAGCCGTCACAGAACCTCGCCTGTAGATGTGCAGGTCGGTGCGATATCCCAATGCAATCCCTGCCCAGACCATGATGCTTCCACCGCGGAATGCGTGATGTTCGATGATGTTCTCGGGCCGATTGCGTGTGCCTTGTTTCCTCCAGACCCTTACACGCTTATCATCGGGTTGTAGGGCAAATCTGGACTCATCTGTGAACATAACGTTGCTCCAATCCGACACAGTCCAATTCACATGCTGGCGGCACCACTGTATTGGACGGATAAAGGAACACAAACTCGTGGTACCCGGGCGTACAGACCACTCATGTGTAGTCTTCGACGAACAGTAGTGGCAGATATCGTCTTACCAATGGCCGCTGCAACCATAGATGTCACCTGTGTGGAGGTCGATCTTCGATTCCGCTTGGCTACAACAGCAATATAGCGATCTTCCGAGGGGTCGTAACCCTTGGACGATCGGCTACAGGTCTTCGGACAACTGTTTGGCTGGTTTGGAATTGTTTCCATAATCGTGAAATGACGGAATGATGAACGCCGAAGAAACGAGCAACATCTGTGATAGACTGTCCTGCTTCAATGCGTCCAACAGCCCGCCAGCGTTCAGAATCTTCCATTCGTCTTCTGGAAGCCATAGAAACACGTCTAGCTTGAAAACAAATCTTACGAATGTTCTAAACACCTTTTACCAGCACTTATATGCAACTCCTATAACCCTTCACAATGTCGGCTTTTTATACGACTGCCTGTTTTGCATATTTCTCGACGCGAAATTGTGATTGGCTGTCACCTAACATATTTGCATACTTCCTTCTACATTTGGAGCAAATTTTAGCATCTTTAATTCAGATTGGCTTACGGAAGTTAACATTTTTTTCCCCGTGCTTAACTTTTGGAAGTGAGTGTATAAAATGTTTTATAACGAATATAACGAGGAGTTGTCTCTCTCCGCTTCTAGTCGAATTATGTTTAAGCAAAATGATAAAACTTTGGGAAGGACTTGGATTGCAGTAAAGCGTTTATTTAAAAATATTTGCTGACTTCGTTGTTTGTGTAAAAATTTGGCAAAAAATCGTTTCTGGCACTCTTTCGTTCTTGGCGTGACTCAGATCTTCGTTTGACGCATCTTACAACGCCCTCGTTAACCAAGGATAATCACCACTCTTTGAAAGCTAATAAAATTTATTACATGCAAGAGAATTTATTGCTTCGTTTTATCTTTATCTCTTCAACCATTCGTAATATTTTTTTAATCTTCAAAATTTAAAATTATTTTTTATTGTAATAAATAATTTACAAAAATGTTATCTTTGTCATCTCTGTATGAAAATAAAAAAGAGTTAAAAGGATGAAGTATCATTAGGTATGGGACCGGTTAACATATCTAAAGATTTATCTTATTTTCCCCATCATAAAAGATTAAACCCTTCTCAAATGTTTCTGAAGTGGTTTTTAAAAAATGCAATTAATATTTGAAATTCGAGATATATAAAAAATTTTAATAGTTCAGTTGGTTTAATTTCTTTGATGATGGAATTGGATTTTAAGGACATTACTATATTTAACAAGCTTAATTTGTTCTCACAGATCAAGAGTACGCTACACCTATCGTTCAACCCTACCCTCCCTCTCAAGCCCAACAATACACCGGCACTCATATTGTCTCGTCGGAACCTAAGTAAGTTATATCTGAATATATTACGGTTCAAAATTCCATAGTAAATCGCATTTAGCATTTTCTTACCTTAAAAATTATTCATTTTACTTCCTTATTAAACTATACATTACTATTATTTGAGGAGGTGGCGCTCAAAAGGGCTTAATTACAGAAAATTTGATTTTACAGAAGGCCAATATAATTCTTGAAATTATATGATTAAGGATGACATTTTATTTGAATACCAAAGTAAATTAGGAGAAAGTTGAAGTAATTACAAATGTAATTAGGCCCAATTGATTGAAATTGCTATATTTGACTTTAAATTTAAGGCACTTTTAATCCCTTTTTCTTGAAAATCATTATAGTAGTCGATAGAACGATTTAAAAAAAAAAATCATTTTTGGTCTTCATGCGATTAAAAAAAAAAATCATTTTTGGTCAAAGATGCAGTTAAGCCCTTCTGAACGCCACTTCCTCATATTATACAATTTACCTGTCAATAAGCATCAAGCTGAAATAAAAAAATATATAAAATTAAAATTTTGAAATACACTGACATAAGAGCTGCTAATTATTCGGGATTTGCCAGCACTTTATCAAAGATCCAATAGATATTTCCTTTTATTAGTAAATTAAAAGAAAAAGAAATCAGTAAAAGAAAAATTTATTTATATATAATAATTTTACTATTAATCTGATTTTTCAGAGGAAATATTAATCAATAAATGGAATTAGACCTGTTTATTCATATTGAAATATTTTGTTGCGTTTGTCTCTTCTAAAAAATGTTACATTCGGTGGGATTTACGTGTCCTGAACATTGATTTTACAGTAAATTAATCGCTTCTAAGAAAAATCTTAAGAGTCGGTTTCGTTCGTAGAATTTTTTTTTTTTTTTTTTTTTTTTTTGCTCGAGACAAATTTTTAGATGACGAAAAACGAAGAATTCGCAAAAGCTCTCAGCCTCTCGCCCAACACTTTCCGAACGTCATGTAATCGTCAATTGAAGGGCATTCCCAGTGGATACTTTGGAAGATTTCCTCCATTGTCGTCTTCGTTCTCTACCCTACGTTTTCCTTCTTTTCTTTCATTCTTCTCTTTTTCTCCGTGAGTGTGTGTGTGTGTGTGTGTCTTGTCTCCTTTTGAAAGTTCGTTCTTGCAAAAGCTGCAGATGAATAAAACAAAAGGCGAAGTCATCTCCCTTTTGGTTGTGAGCTTCATCGGTTTGGCCGAGAGTTTCTTTCTCAATGATAGATTAGCTTTCAAGCTACCAAGAGAGATTTTTCTATTTTCTGGTCTGTTTTTTTCAACTCCCCTTTCCATTTGCAATAGGGACCTTTCCAAGGGCAAGAGACTGACAGTTCCTCTTCACATCTTTCAGTCTTTAGTTCTGTTTTTTTTTCTTCCGCTTTTCTGTTTTTTCCTCTCCTCTTAACTCCCACTCCTGTCTTTACTACCGCGCCATTTTCTTTCTTTATTTCTTTGGCTTTCTCGCTCTATTTTCCTTTCTTCCACTGTTATAATCTTCTTCTTTCTTCTTCTTTTTTTATCTACTATTTGTCTTTATCCTTTTTACTGTAATATTCCCTTTAGAATTGCTTTCTCTTTTTCCCCTTCATCTCCTCCTTCTCTTTCTCTCTCCTATCTCAATCTCCATTTTTCTTTCCTACCCCCAGAGTAAATCCCAGAGGAAGATTCAAACAGCGGTCTTCTTCAATTTCATCAGCGCAAAGTTAGTATAGGCGAAATCTTATGATTTCCAAGTGACATTGAATTGTAATGGCGCGTGTTCATTCATGTTGAAACCGAGAGTCGGCTGTGACGTCATGATTTTTCACTTTTTATTTTTGTTCGTTTCAGTGACCGTTGAAACATTTTTTTTTGTAATGCTGATAATATTTTTTCATCTTTTTTACTGCTCCTCTATGGCCAAGTCATTCCGCTTTTCGTGAAATACAAGTTTGTAAGTTTATTATATTTCTTCAATTCAAACTGGTCGAGATCAATTAAGTACTCGGAATTTGTGACGAGGCTGTTCCATTTTATTCGTTTTTAAAACTCGGATAAAAGCCTTTTATCTAAATGTATAAAATAAAACTGATTTCACATAGTAAATTTTATAGTTAATGCTTTTGACTAATAAAATTCTGAGGATTCATTTTTTTATTTTTTTAAATTACTTAAAGAAATGATCAAATAATAAAAACTTAAATGAATTTGAAAAAAAAATTCTTCTCAAAACACACATGTAAGTCGTCCATTCAAACGTTATAAAAATAGATTTTGTTAAGTTGACCACAAGTAAATCTTTTTTATCTAAGTAAATGATTTTTTTTTCATGAGAAACAAGAAATGATTTTTATACAATAATGTATTGTCCATTTCGGAATATTTTTTGCATCTTTCAGACAACTTAATGATTCCGCGCTCGAAAAATGATTTGATAGCCTAATGTGAAAGTTTATTGATTCCAAGCAATTGCAATAAACGATATAAATGGTAGTCTGATGGTGCAAGATCTGGCGAATATCGTGGACGTGCTAACATATCCCATCCAAGCCCCAACAACCTTTGACGAGTGATCAAACCTGCATCTAGTCTAGCATGGTGGAAGACAACACCTTTGCGATTTTCTGTTTGTAGATGCTTCTTTTTGATAGTATCGTTTAATTTATCCTATAGCTGTTCCACAATTAGCTTTAGACTAGCCTGATGTTGAAAAAAACAACTTTAATACAAAACCTGATTAATCAAACTAGAGTGAACATGAATTTGGAAGAAAGAAAAAGAATGTCTAAGACTTTGAAGAATTATTAAGAATGGTCTGCAGGTATGGCGTATAAATAAAATCTTCGCAGGCCATTCTTAAGTATTCTTAAATGAATATTATGTATGCTAGCAGGTGGGATACTATCCCGACCTATTCTAACCTAATGGGCATGTATATAGCCCAGTGCTTCCGTGTCCACAGTTTAGACTGTCGGCGCAATTAGCTAGGAGTTTCTCTTTGAACTTTGACACGCTCTTATGTTTTCGTAATACACAGCAAGTCATTGGAGGAAATAATGCCGAAATTTTTAAGAAATGCTGTTAAGTGGATAAAAGTTCATACATGTATAATAGATCACTATCATGTTTTGCTTCTACTTTTCACTGCATTCCCCCTCTCTCTCTTTTTTATTATTAAAGTTCGTTTGCGTTTTATTCCTCTTCCTTCAATTTCAACTTTGTTTGATTTTTTTTTCCTTTTGGAATAATCCGGATAGAAATGGAATGTACATTCGGGATTTCATATTTCCAAGAGCAGCGATTCTTTCCCCCCCACTTAATTTGCAGGGGTTTTGTTATGACTTTTGAAAATTGCAAAGAAGGTATCTTATTAAAATGTTTTCTGCAGTCTTATTGACTGATAAATCTTTTCTTCTTGCTTAAAAAAACGTCGCATCGATTCAAAATCCTTGTAGACTACATGGTAGTAACTTCTTTTAAAACTTCACAAGACAAATTAAGAAAGGGCTTTGCATTTCTCAGAAATATTCATTATGTTGCTATTTTAGTTACATTTTAGGTATGAGGAAAATGCTTAGATGTCGAATATTCAGATTTCCAGGAATTTTCTTTATAAAAGAAATTTACCTCTTTACATAAAAACATGTGTTTATATATTTACTTAGTAAAAAGTTAAGTAAATCTCAGGTTAGTATTGAGGGATGAAACTTATCCGTCTAAATTTATCTTTAATACATAAATGGGTATTGTTGATTGAAACTTTCTGAAACCTTTATTGCAATATATATTGTCTGCTGTTTTTCTGTTGAGGAATGTTTGTCTTTTGTTTTGTTTGACATCTACCACCAATGGTGCGCTATGTCTGTTTCCCCTGTGTCTGTATTCGTTGCCTTGCACTGGAGAAGGGCCCGTCAAAGCATATTTTCCATAAAGTTTCTATTGTTTGAGGTCACTGGTTTACAATCGCCTTTTTTAGAAGATCAAATGCATAGAAGTCCTCTTATGAGTAGCGTCAGAAAAGGGTGTTGCTTGATTTCTCGTCTCCACCTCCATATTCCTCATGAATGCTGCGGTCGACCGAGAGATATGGCTGGATGCTTATGGAGCCATACCTTATTTGCCTGGTTACCATACAAGGCAGGCACTTCTTTCTTTTCAATGGTTTCAGAAAATCCGTGTATAACAGGCCGAGTAAATTTTCGCTGAGGTATAATTTGTCGTTGCCCTAGAATCCAGCAACTACAAGTCATTTCTAAAACTTTCCTTGTATTCACGTACTAATGATCCTCATGCTGAAAAGCCCTTTTCACTCTCATGACAATGGTGAATTTGTTGCAGTCAGACAAATATAAGCGAACTCAATCACATACATGACCAGAACTGGTGTCAGCCGTCAGATATTCCTAGTAGACTTTTCGAATATCAGTTTTCTTCTCTGCTATGTGACGAGGGCTTAGCGTTGAAAATTCGTTTCAAACCTAAATCTTACGTCATTATGCGACTTTGCAGCAATAGTTCTTTAGGTCGGTTAATTTTCCTTCAACTTTCCTGTTGACCTTCGGTTTTCGCAGGTGCCGGGTTGGGTTTTTTCTAACTGTGTAGTCTCCAATAGCCTCAGCAACGTGGAATTTAAAATCTGATTAATCTCTCTTTCAAAATACTTCCTTCGTCTTGTAGCATTTTATAACTTAGGTTAGCTGTACCTCGAGTCATTGATTCTATTCTTGGATTAAGATGCCTTTAAGCGCCATTGACGAGTCGAAATTGCATAATATGAAAATCGTTCATACCAGGCTGAATCGTTCATATAAGCATTGCAAATAATTTAACATACCTAGAATGAATTTCTTAATTTTTGAGACTAAAAGCAGGTTGTATTTAGATGGAAATACGTAACTTCCACAGGGAGAGAACAAGGGAAAAATACGTAACAAACGGGATTGGACTGTAATTAAATAAAATGTCTAGTCGCTAACTATGTATTAAAATTTTATTATAGTCCATTCAATATAAAGGATAATAGTTTCTTCAGAGGAAATCGTCTTTTTTTATTATACTGATGAAAACTTAATATACATTATATAATCATTCACAATATGGAATATATCAGTTGCTTACCCAAAGAGTCCCTAATAAGCATAGTCAAATATGGCGGTATTCCCTCGTCTGTTTCGTTCAAATCTTGTAATCAATTTTTCACCCACTTCCCTTTGTTCAAACGACTCCAAATTTAGCACGCTGATTCCTTTCCATTAACAATACAATCCACTATAAAAATTTTCAAAATTCGAATTTTTAAAAAGGGTTAAAACTGATACTTCCCAGGCAGAAGATGGGCCACCTCTTCAGGTTTTCTTCATTTCATTAAAATCTCTGGAGAGGAGATGGGCCATTTCTTCAGATTTCCACGGTTCTTTTTTGGTTTTTTAGTTATTGTGTAACGGCATGTTTTTAAAAAATTAGGAATAAAAAAAACAATAAAAATATATAAAAAAATTTTCAAAGCGCACATTTTTACTTTAAAAACTGCATTAAAAAGTAAAATATAACTTTTGGTGCCTCTAATCTAAAAAAGGTGAAAGTGCAGCGGCGCGTTTAATATTAAATTTTAAATTAAAAATGCTAGATAATTAAATAAAGACCCCTTTCTCATACATGTCCTATTTTTAATTTTATGAATTCCTATTTAAATGAAAGGCATCAAAAATTACTTTATACGTTTTAATGCACTTTTTTAAAGTAAATGTTTGTGCTTAAAGTTTTTTCATATTATTTATTTGTATCATTTTTAACTGCTATCATTTAATACGAGAGTGTTAAATCGTAAATTATTTTTTATTTATGTATATCTACATTATTTAATGTAGAAATAAAAAATGAGAGCTATATTTTTAAAAAGATATCTTTGTTGTGTATAGTTTTTTTTTCAATTTTCTTTTTCGCCTCCAAAACTCTTTAGGGTCTTATTTTTTTCTTTGTTTTGGCCATAAAACTTAAATAGCGGCTATTGAATATATTTATTATTTTGCTGTTATCTGTGCTATGGGAGGTTTCTTCTTCTCCGAGAGGAAATAGTTTCTCTTCCTTTCTCCTTCTCTTTTCTCTTTTGAACAATAGCCGATGGTAATTTAGTGTTATTGCCACGAATGTCGCAGTCCTTGTCGGAGAGATATGTAGATGAACTTCATCGTTCCTGACGCTGGCGTCATAATTCACTATAGGGAGACGTAGAATATTCGTTTGAATTAAAAAAAAAAATAAGAAATAGTAGTAGGACGAAAGAAAAGTGGGAGGGGTGGAGAGATGGGAGAAGATATAATAATGTTAAGACGATTCTTGCACCCACAGAAACTCCACCAAAAATGAACCCGGGAGAACCCGGTGTTTTCACTGATGGTCGCAAGGGAGTTGTTTGGACCGAAGCACCTCCTAGCGTCAATGATGAGAATAGTGATAAAAACCTTCCATGTCCCAAGAGAGCATTTTCTCCGCTTATTTTCTTCGGTCTTCCCTTTAGTATCCTTTTTTTCTCTCTTTCTTTCTTTTCTTTCTCTTTGGTTCCGTTAAGTCGAGCGCTCCTACTAGTTCTCATCCACGTAGGAGGAGAAGGAATGGGCGCAGTCGCAGTGCGCAAGGGAAAAATGTTATATACGGGAACATTGCAAACGTAAAACGATGGTTGCATCGGCAAGAGCGAAGAGAAAGTAGAAACATTGTGGAGCCTATAATTCAGTGCGATAGGGTCCGTCAGGGACCACCGATCACTGGGGCTCGTTTATTAGTGACGCGTAATTCTACGTGGGGTCGCTTCCACTTTCTTCTTTTTTTTTCTGCCTCGGAGAAGAATTGCAGTTCCGTCAGCAACTCTTCCGACTGCGATCCCTCCAAGCCATGACAACATGTCCTCTAAGAAGCTTTGTTGTCTTTTTTAATCTTGGAGCTTTTTTTCCTTTCACTTTTTTTTAACATTCTTCCCCCCTCCCCTCTTCTTTCTGTCTATCCATTCTTTTTTTTTCAGAAAAAAAAGTTATTAACTGTATTCGTTAAACTTTTGTCGTTGTTAGTTCGTTAAACTAAATTTTTTTTAGTTCTTTGTGAGGCGCAGTTTATTTAGCATTTTGGTTTGTTTTTTTAATTTACGAGCAAATTTTCATTTTCTTCCATTGCAGCATTAATTTACAAGGTATAACGAAATATGTATCACCATCAATAATGCTCGATTTTTTTTGATTTTTTTTGGGAAATTGAAACTTTGCAAATAATAATTCGACGATGCTAGTCCGGATTATACAGAAAGTAACGATTTATTGCGTGAATGCTGCGGATCACGTGCGCGTGTGCGTGACAGAAAGCACGTGAAATGGTGCTATTACATTCGCATTATTGTGTTTCATTCAAAAGCAGTAAATGAAAATGTCTCCGAAAATCTGGGAAGGATACATTACTGTCCTTTCCGACGCTAATTAGAGCTATAAACAGCGCATGTAAATTTCTTGGTTTCGAAGAAAAGCATATCGGCAGCAGTGAATGGAAAAGGAAAACCCCGGGAAGGGTTAATTTTCTTCGTAAACTTTCTCCTCCAAATCGTTACCGTAGATTGTAATCAATTTTCTGTATTCAAAGCGTTGCATTAGTTTATTTCGTCATGTTCCTGGAGCTATTCCTGGGTCGTTTCAATAATTTGCTTCCTTCTGTTCACCATTGCCCGGAACTTCTGCTTCAAGATGCATAATCCGTTGTTGCCAGCTGTTCAGGCAATAGATTTGCGTTCATGGTTCGAGCATCTTGAATAAAATTCCTAGTAGAATAGCCCCTCAAAATGCCACTAGACATTGTGCTCGAAGCACTCACGTTTCACAACAGGTTCAGGCAGCTGGCTCAGGCTGAATTGCTGGTTTTGTATGTTAGGGATACAGAAAAAGACTTACTTTCATCGCAGGTAACTATTCTCTTGATGAAACGAACATCGTGTGGACTTGGCGTTAGCTTTTTCTGTCAATATTTCGTGAGGGGGAAATGTATCAGTTCGTGTTACTTTCCCAAGGTCGTTAAGGAGACGACCTATGGTGATCTGTGCTAGTCAGCTTTGCCTTAACGGCCTGACTTCCACTGTTCTTACTACCCGACCTGGCTGTTCGTCGAGGTTACTATCACCTGAATGAAATTTCATGAACTAACGGTTGAGGTGTTATGATTCGTGACACCTTTCCCTTTCGTATGACACGTTTCGTATGAGGTTTCAAACACGTTGTGCAAAAGTTCCCAAACTAATCATTTAAGCATCCAAAGCTCAGACGAAATGACAAGGTAAGATACAGCACACAGAAAAACAGGCCTTACACTGAATACTGTAAGCAGCTTGAACAATGTTAGGTACGTAACATATCCATCGCAGCAAATGCGTTTATGCAAATTTGCAACAGTTTTGACTCGCTCTTTGTACAATTCTCTACAGCTTGAGTCCATTACCGTCTATGACAATGATTTCCGTCATTTACTTCAATGTCTTAATAAAGTCTTCAAATAGGGTTTCTTTTGAACGGAAATGTCTGCTGTTCGAACTTTTGGATGATTATAGCTTTCCAGTCTGTTTTCTTTAGTAAATGTGAAATCTGTTACTTGCTCTAAATAAGCCGTCAAAATTTTATCGGTATTTTTGTTTACTATAAACTTTTATTCTTCTCCTTTTTATTTTGCCAAAGGCTAAATGTTTCAAACTCTTTTTCAACTTTTCTCAGTACTTTCTGAAAAGTTGAAGTGATGCAAATTTTTACGCAGTATAAACCACGTATATTAATTAAACAAAACGTATAATCCACGTATTAATGAAATATGGTATAATTAATAACACATCTTCTTTTTTTCTTTTTTCTCCATCTACCGCAATATTTAAAAAATATTTTAAGGTATATCATTAAGAAATGCTTTGCTGATGAATTCATATAGTGTTTTTTAACCGAGCTCTTCTTTAAAACTTTTTTTTTTCGCTGATGCTCTGCAGAGAAGCTGATTGTCGTATGTTCAGGCGGAGCTTTCTCACAGCTCAAATTTTACGCTTTCAATTCGATGAATAATATTTTTATTAATAAAGATGAATTTATAAGCAAAAACATGCTCAAATGATTTTTAATTACATTTAATTGGATAGAGTTTCACAAATAGCTTGAGGAATTACCATAATTAAACATGTCCATATGTTCGCTGTCTCATGGTACTCAATCGGGCAATAAAACGGTCGGTTGCCTAATAAGTGGATGCTAGTTTCTACAGTATCGTCTTAATGTATTTAAAGTTGACTTCAAATACTGAAATAAAAAATATTTTTTACAATTAATTTACTTTTTTTTTCCTGCTCAATCAATGATATTTTAATGGGGAGGGGGTGTATAATTGAGATAGAGAGTAACCCAAAAGATTTTGATGTTTTATTCGTTACACGAAGGTGATTCAAATGATAACCTTAAAAAAACCCAAAACACGTTAGATTGGCCTATATATTGACAAGAGTGTTACCTTTCCTTGAAAATCAATGACAAGTGTCGGTATAATGTAAAAACCTCGTATTACGGCGTTTCAGTAGTGGTAAGATGATTTCTTCGTTTGCAACATCTACCAAAAAGGAGCAGCGTTCTTTCATTCGAGTTTTGAATGGGAGAAACCCATCGAATTCACCCGAAGAATGAGAACTGTATATGGCCATGCATGTCTATCGCTATAATAAGTGTACGAGCGGGACTAGGAAGTTTCGAATTGGCTTCATCAGCGACACTCGAGCATACTGCAGCAGATGAAGTCATCATGAGGGAAAATCATCGCATAGAAATGCATGAAATAGCCAAATGTGGCTGATGGGCGGGGGCAAGACTTTTAGTTCAGACGAAGAAAAGATACTCGACTGGTTTATCATTCACCCAAAAAAATTTTCTTTAATAATTTTTTTTGTGCTTCCAAGCGCTGGAACTCCTGTATTGAATGCAATACGGCGAAAAATGATGCCGTTGGGACTTTGTTTGTTCAATAAATTACGATGTATATATATTTTTAATGTTTTTATTTGAATCACTATCGTACATTTTGATTGGAATAATTTAAAGAACACGCGAATTATTAAATTTTGTCTGGTAAATCTAAAGCATATTTTATCGAGTTCTTTTAAGTATAAAATTTTCAATAGTTATAACTTCTGTTCAACGGTGAAAATTTTATTATGTTTGGATTCAGCAACGCACTCCATTTATGATAAAGTGAAAGTATATTGATCTTCTGAAAGGACGGGAGATGTTAAGCATTAAAATTAACTTTACTCTCCTAGAATCGTAAAATCTCGAATATTAATTTGAAGTTATAGTCTGCGCATAAATCAGAAAAATTGATTATTTCAAAATAGAAGGTTTTTATATATGATTTTCATTAAAAGATTGTGTTAAAAAGACTTAGCTATGGGTTATATTTGAGATTTTACGCCCAATATTTTATTAAAAAAAATTTTTTCAGACATGCAGAACACTTTTTCTTTTAAATTTTCGTCTTTACCCATTCTATATTTAATGACATTTAGGAATAAGAGTTTCTCTTAGTTATTTTATCGCAAAATGTTATGTTCATGTTTTTACGGTATATTTCTTCCGACATCAACGAATAAGATTAGAAAGTATAATAAACAGTCAAAAACGGTTTCTTTAAATTGCTTTGTTATACCCGCTTTGTTCTTCTAAGTTATTCAGGAATTTTGCTTATAAAATACAGGTGTCTGGTTGTATTTAGATTTAATTCAATCATTTTAATCCGTGAATTACTAATTTTAAGTTTTGTAGCAAATTATAATTCTAATGTGTGTGCAATCAACCAATTGTCATCAATTCTTTCAGTGATTACCTAATGTACTTTGCGTGTGGATGGGTAACTGTGAGGTATGTGCCTTTATACAAAAACTATTTTCTCTTGTGCACCGCCTTTTATTTAGCCACCAGCACTCACTCACGACATCCATTATGCGTTGTTCTCATGCACTTTTGCCTCAATCACCAATATTCAGCTTTTTACAAATAGATGTTAATGTACCATTAAAATCAAATATCACATTCACGAAGATTCCTTCCTTTGATGAATTGTTTTGTTCCCGGTGAATATTGGAGTCAACATCTAAGTACATGGAACCCCAGAAAGAAGTTGAGATGCAATGCGGGGTTCTTGCTTTGTATGTTTTGTAATGTAATTTCAATAAAAGAATTTTGATTTTTTTACAGCATTTAAATCTATAAGCTTGTTGTGCTCTTGCAACAAGAAGGAATTTTATTGTTCTGAAGCAGAACAAACGGTATCGTCTGATTTTCATAACGAATTTTTTCGAGCAGAACCAACAAGACCCACCGACCGCAAAAGGGAATTGGAGGCAGTTATGAGTTGATTTCGACAAGAAGTTGTAAAGATTCGCTTGATTAAGTCGCATTTTGTTCCCTTTTCACGGACGACGGGTGGGAGTACAAAGCAATTCAGTCTATCTCCCTTGCCCTTGTTCAATTTGCACTACACACCTTCCTGCTACCATTCTTTAACCATTTTATGAACATCACTCACCGTATACAATGTATGTAATTTAGTTTTTTTTTCGTTGTTGTTTTGTACGTTTGTTATTTTTATTTATTTCTTTTCGTTTTTTGTGTCTCACTAAATGAACATGTGTTTTCGGTGGCAATGCTTGAGCGACGAATGAGTGGCACTCTCTACTCCACCAAATCCTGAGCGATTGTCCAATCTGATTTTTGCATTCTCTACCACATAATAGTAATGGCAATGCCGGGCTAGTGTTGAAGCCTCCCTATAAGCACAACCCTCCATGCTTGACATGCTATGAACTCTGATCATAAGGAATGAATGAACAACTTCCACGGTCGGGTAGATGGAATATTTTATTAACCCTTATCTCACTCGCACACCGCACGACTCTAAAACCTTGTTTGCGATTGAAAATGAAGTTTTTAATATTGAAACCACAGCTGGCTACTCCTGTTTCGATTTATGTTGCCTAAATAGCACTTCACTAAATAGTTTTTTTTTACTCTAGTTGTTCTTTTGACATTACTTCTGTGTATACACGTTTTTTTCTTATTTCTTTCTTATTATGGAAAAAAAACGTATAAATTGGTTATCATTAGAATCTCGATTTTGTTTCTTTGATCACCCGCTGTTCTGACTGTTTGATGAAATCCTGTAAGTGTTATAGCATCGTGTGATATTTATTTTCATTAATTTTTAATAGCTCTTTATGTTTCTTGTTTTAAACGATTCTCAAACGAACCATGACTAATGTTTTACCTTTTTTTAAAACTCCGTTTCTTACCTTTAATTTATTCACTTAAGATAGAAGTCTATCATTTGCATAGTAATAACGCAATAAATGATAAACTTCAGTAACTATGAATATTAAAAATATTAATATATCAATAACAGCTTATTTTTAAACCGTTTATTTGAAGAAATGCTCCTAATTCAAGGAGTCGTTTAAAAAAGGCTGAATCTGAAAAAATTGCCCACGAAATTTTTACAATTGATCAAAAGGCTTAATAATTTCATTAATTTTTGTTATTAAAAATAATTTTTTCCTTGTTTTATGTATAACTTGAATTATTAAATTCTAAACAATAACATGGCCAAATTAAATTTGAAATAAAAATATGTAACAATCAGAGTCAATAAATATTTATATAATCAAAGTTTATGAAATTTAAATTTTATGGAAAAATACCCAAACATGTTAAAAATTCATTGCTTCAAAAGTAAAACATTATGTCAAAAGTTTTCATGTTATAAATAAATATTTATTTTTTTAGAACCATAAACCCATAATAACCGTCTTGAATAAATTTTGACAGAAGTTGTATTATTCTTAAAAATATTAAAAGATTTATTTTTCATATGCCCACAACTCTTTTGTTTGGTTTGCTTGCTTGTTTGCTTTTCTTCTGATGGCTTCGGTTTCTCTGAAAAATCTGAAATTGGTTTAAAAGACATACCCAATGCAATGCCAAACAAATATTTATATTAATTTTCGATCCGGATTCAAAACAAATAAGTCGGTAAACTTTCCGGCTAGTTTATCTTCTGCCTTAAACCAGTTTCAATTTATTTTCAAGTTATTCCGAAGACCTAATTTAAAATTTGAATCTCCCCAAAAGAAAGAAAATTGTGTTTTGTATTTCAATATCTGTCGGTGTTTGTTTTTTCTCTCTCTCTTTTGTTGCCAAACAGTTTTGTTCCTGATTCGTGGGGGCAGTGCAGTGTCACTTGTGGCACAGGAGTGAGACGGAGAAAAGTGGAATGCAAAATTTTCCTGGAATTTTCCCGAACTATTGCTAGACTCCCAGATAAAGAATGTCCAGGTAATGTTAATGGAATGAAGAAAGTTGTTAAAGTTTCGGCTTCATTTCAATTCATTTACATTCAATAGTTTTAAGAAAATCTCTGAAAATATATACGAGAGGCGATTGATAAATAAGGTCTCCATGGCTGTAACTTTTTTATTTGATAACCGATTTTCAAATTTCTCTTCGTATCTTATACTCACATTTGTCCTCTATGTAATGCACTATTCACTTTTCGACCTAGTCCCCATTCCTTTCCAAGCATTGCGCCAACGCGTGACTAGTTGGGTGAACCCGTCGGAGAGGAATTCCGGAGTTGTTGTCGACAACAGGATTGAATGGCAGCGTTTACCTCGCCGTCAGAACCAACTCATGTCCTTTAAGGGGCTCTTTCTTCTTTGGGAAGTGGTGAAAGTCGCAATGTGCAAAGTCTTTCATTTTTGAACTGCAATTTTTCATCTTTGAATTGTAGGCGCTGCAACGCCTCTTGTGTGTGGTGACTCGTGTGCGGGCGGACGTTATCGTACTCCAGAAGAGAGTCCAAAGCTGCCATTCAATCCTGGTGTCGACAACAACTCCGAAATTCCTCTCCGACGGGTTCACCCAACTAGTCACGCGTTGGCGCAATGCGTGGAAAGGGATGGGGACTATGTCGAAAAGTGAATAGTGCATTACACAGAGGACAAATGTGAGTATAAGATACAAAAAGAATTTTGAAAATCGGTTAACAAATAAAAAAGTTACACCCATGGAGACCTTATTTATCAATCGCCCCTCGTATTTCAATTTCTATTGTGTATTATTATTCGTTCCATTCGGCCTGTTATCTTCAAGCTTCCATTGGAGAATTCAAATTGTATTATTAAATCCCTATAAATATACAAATTAATTTTCCGTCCTTGTTTCAATCATTGTTTCATATTTTTTAAAAATAAATTGTACTCAACTCTTAAAGGAATAGAATAAGTATTATATTTCTCTATTCGTCATCAATTTTTCCTTTAGTTGCAACAGTAAAATATGTCTTGAATAAATAATTTGCAACAAAATCGAAATTAAAGCTTAATAGCATGTATTACCTTGCGCTACCTATAGGAAGAACTTTGTAAATATAACTAAATTATTTTTGTTGTAATTTCTTTCAACTTTAAAATTCATATATATTTGTAAATAAATATTTTTGGCCATTCGTACTACAAACATTCTTTTAATAATTTTTATAAAAGTAGCAGCCCCAATATATGTTCTTCATTTTCTACCGAAGACAACCTAAATATGTTTATAGGGAACAATAGACTATATTTCTAGCAAATTTCCCAAGAATCTATTTCCATAAATATCTCCGTGTTTTCCCCCCTCATTTTATGAATCATCGAGTGAACAGACGCGACAATGGTGTGTGTGATATTTTTTAAAAGTAATCACAGACAAAAAGCCGTATCACTATACAGGGTGTCCAAAAAGTCTGGTAACATGGCAGATATATCAAAGCTGTCAAGTAGGCGAGAATATATCAAAGATATAGGTAATAGGGGGGGGGGGGAAATCATTGCCGCACTCAAATTTGACTTTGACCCCCAAATTTAAGGTCATTCATTTGCTAACTCGAAAACTATTAAAGATAGAGAAAAATTCCAATTGCTACTCTGTAGAGCAACACCACATTAGTCTAAAAACAATTTTTAATCACACCCTTCCCCTTGAAAGATTTTGAGAAAATGGGCGAGAAAAAGTCACTCAAGAGTGTGCTTTCCCTTCCCCTTCCCCTTCCCAACGGTGTGCTTCACTGCAATTCAAATGTGTTAGAAACCTCAGCCAACCTGGCCAACTCAACCTGGTATTGAGTACCTCTTTCTCGCCCATTTTTTCAAAATCTTTCAAGGGGA
>JAHWFO010093131.1:2076164-2097421 GCA_023313115.1 Rhysida immarginata
GGGGGGGGGGGAATCGAAACGTCGGCGCTATGCCTTCATGTGGTGCTGTAATTTTTAAATTATATCTGAAATGATCGATTTTATTAATTCAAGGAGCTTTTAAACAACCTGTTTGAATTGTGTAGTATCAATTTGTTAACTGGATGGTTTAATTATGCATTAAAATACGCGAAGAAATAGCGGTGTCGCTAAACCAGATGCCATTTAGGAGCTATCCCCTTTCCGCGCATGCGCAGTGGTGATCTACAAAGGCGTGTGTTTCAATGGCACATCGTTTTAGTTTGGGGGCGTGGATTTGCATTTTTAAAGTTAATTTTAATGTTTTTTTTAATACTTTTAAGATTTTTAATGGCGATTTTCATATTCAGCATACCGAAATCTATATAAAACAGGCCTTCTTTTTAAAAAAGAAATTTCATGCAACTTCCCCATTGGTAATAGAGATTATAAAACAAAATAGGACTGTATGACATTTTTGTGATAAAAATATTATCCATCCTCTTAAATACAGAGTGAGTCAAAAGTCGTTGGACACCTTCCTACCTTGGATACCAATGTAGTTATGCAAATTCCAGTACAGGGAATGACTAGGAACTTGAGGGTGCTCTATCAGATGGAGCACCTTTCATCATCCCAAATATGCAAATTAGGACACATCCAAATTCTATCTCGAAAACCGTAAGAAATACACAGAAAATTCCAATTGCACATTTGTTCAAAGGCAAATTCCAAACATTTCGAAATCCTGATCACCCACAATTCTCACTGCAAGGTTCAAATTATTTCATGCACCATGCTCATCCCGTTCTGGAAAGTTCCACAATTTACCATAAAGTCGCCAGTTTCCTGTGCAATTGGTATAAAAAGGCATTTTGAAGCTAAGAAAAAATCAGACCAAAGCAAGATGGCAAAATACAATAACCAGGAAATGATCAACATGATCCTCTACTTTGGTGAGGCGAGGCAAAATTATCATGCAACAACCAGGCATCGTTGAACTGTCGTGCGGAATTATGCTATGGTGCAAGTGGACATCCCATTGCACACTATCTGGATTGATGGAAAGACTTACTTTGTATCAGAAGACTGTCTGTAAGCAACAAACAGTAGAAGAGCCAATTGTCCTGTTGCAGAGCTTGCAATGAGGATTGTGGGTGATCCGCTCATCGGATTTTGGTGAACTTTTTTTTGTTTTGTTTGGAATTTTCCTTTGAATAAATATGCAATTGGAATTGTTTGTGCATCTCATACGGTTTTTGCGATAGAATTTGAATGTGTCCTAATTTGCATATCTGAGATGATGGGTGCTCCATCAGATAGAGTTCCTATTTATTTCCTGTATTGGAATTTGCGTAACTAAATTGGTATCCAATATAGGTGTCCAACGACTTTTGACTCATCCTGTATTTGGGTAGATGTACAATCAAAACTCAATATTTAATATTTATTGGAACCTCCTTTGGTCCTGACAACATCTAGGTATCGACTGTGCATAGATTCTATTAAAGGTTTTGTGGGTTTTTTTCATCGAAAAAGTCTTTTATCAACAAGTCTTTTAAATCTTCTTTTGACTTTGGTCCATGGTTTTTCATCTTCATTTCCATTATGGCTCAAAGGTGCTCGATTGGATTTAAGTCAGGTGACTGGGGAGGCCATTCAAGCACACTTACTTTCTTGATTTGAGGAATTCTTTCACAGAATGAGCTGTATCTTTAGGATCTTGCTGAAAGATAAAATCATCTTCTCAATCCCAATTTATTTGCAAAAACATGCAGATTCTTATCTAGAATTTCTCTATACTTGTATTGGTCCATGATGACATCGATAAATTCTAAATATCCCGCCCCTGTAGCTGACATGCAGCCCTATACCATGGCACTTCCTCCTCCATGCTTCAAAAACTCCAGTCTATAAGCTCCACCAAGTGTTTTCCAAACTTTGTTACAGCCGTCTGAGCCAAATAAGTTAAATTTGCTTTCATCCGGCCACACAATTTTGTTCCAAATATTTTTGTCTTTGTTTATAGATACTCTTTTGCCCAATTCAGGCGTCTCACTCGTTTTTCTTACTGATGTAGGACTTCTTCCTTGGTGTGCATCCTTTAAGCTCGGCTTCATGAAACCTGTTTCGAATGGTCTGAGGATTAACTGATATGTTTAGATCATTTTTTCACTTCTGCAAATAATTCTGCAGCTGATTTTTTCCCTACATTTTTTCATGCGTTTTACAATTTCTCTGTCTTCCCGTTCTGATGTTTTTCTCTGTTTCTTCTAATTTATTTTTTGAATTTTCCTGTTGTGTGATACTTTTGGATGATATATTGGACTGATGAGCGTGGAATTTGGAGTTCCTTGGCCGACTTTTCCTATCTTTTAGTCCAGCTATAACCCTAACCCTTAAATCATGTGAATGCTCCTTTATTTTCTTATATTTCTACAATGTTTCACTTCGTTCATTACCCTATACCTTGTAAGTAATCTGATGTGAAAGTAATTGGTTTAATTTTTTCACAATAGATAATATTTAGGTAATACTTATTTGGATGGATAATTTGGCTCTGCTATTACAAGGTGTCTTATTATCTACTGTATTTTCACTTTTCCCCATTTAGTACAATGATCCTTAACCAATGTGAAATGTCACATAATTTAAATATTGTTGCTTATGATAAATTTTCTATTCGAAATTAATTGGCTTTATTTATTTTAACGTTTTTATGTTTACGTAAGCTGATGGACGAATAATTTTTTTTTTTGCTCATTGTATATTGCCTGAAACTCATATTTTCATAAAATTTGTATGGCCAATTTTTAACTTTGAAGTAAAGGTAACCAAACATAACTTCCCATCGAGCTTGTTTCAAAGAGTTTAAAACTCTCTTTAGAATTAGAAAGAAACTTTGGAATAATGTTCGGTAGAAATAGGGAACAATAAAGATTGAAATGGAAGAAATAAAAAAACTAATTTGATTATGTTTTGAATATTGATTCCTCGTTGGGAGCAGATCAAAACGCACAATATGGGCCGACGATTAGATTAGGTCATCAATGTTAGCTGTTCATTTGTCAAGGAGGGAAGCTTTATCTGTTTTCCAATGAGATTTTGGTAATCGATATTAACCACGTAAAATCGCAAATGAAAGGGAACATGAGAAGCGGAAATCGAATGAAACCGGGGCTTGAGCACTTCTCGCGTGGCAGTTAAATATCGAATTCTGCCGTCAGATGTCTTTTCTACTTTTATTTAATTGACAGAGAGATAAGAGGAAGGAAAGGAGAGAGAGAGAGAGAGAGAGAGAGAGAGAGAGAGAGAGAGAGGAGACAGAAAGACACGGAGGAAGGAAGGAAGGAAGGAAGGTGATGAATGTGAGCACCTGTGAAACTACTCGTTCAAACACGATCCTTTTAGATGGCATATTATTTCACACTGAACGATTTACTGCAGCCAATCAAGAGCCAAAGAAGGAATTGGATAGATGTAGCGAACAGATTCGCTTGTTCAAATTTCATGTCTGATTAAACGAATGGCGGGATTGAGGGGGGTGGGAGGATAGGTGGGAAAGAAGAAAGGTGTGGTGGCAGAGAAAAAGGATTACGGAAGACAAGAAAAATAAAGAGGAAAAAAATGGGGAAAGAAAAACGTTGGCAAAGAGGAATAAAACCAAGGAATGGAAACGTCGAAGTTGCTGTCAGAGTTTAGACAAGAGAAATCCGAGAAAATCTTTCGTTCGCGGCAATCATCCGCCACCGAAGTTTTTATCTGTTTCGTTCTTCTCCTACCTTTGTTAAGTGAAACACCGAAAGAAAACACTCGTAAAAATTATTAAATTTTATCGAAGAACATTTCCATATTTTCAACTATCCTTTATACGGTTCAAGATGTCAGAAACTTTCTCTATATGCAGAGAGGGACAGTCTTGTAAATTTTTTGCATATCGATTTTTGAGGACAAATTCAGTTGCTTCCGTCGTTGGCTTGCACAATTTCTCAAACATTTTGTTTTCCACTATGTCTGAATTGAATTTTATATCTGTTTTTCCAATTCAAGAAATATTACTCGTATTGCGTTTTTTATTTCTCTAAAAATCGTGAAAGTCATAAAAGTGATTTCCTGCTGTTATTATTTTTACGGTAAAAGACGAATAACTTTATATGCAAGCAGCTTAACTTAAAAAATTTTTTGAGGGAGAAAAAATATTTATCAGAACACTGAATTCGTTTTTGACACTGCATTTTTAAAATATCTTTCCTAACCTGTATTAAACTTATTGCACTGAATCAATCAGCCTAAATTCGCACCCATTATCCTTTGGATATTTATTGGATGACCCACCAGCTAATGTAGTATTTACTTTATTATTCTTAGATAAAATATAACAGTTGTTCCACATAGTCAAAGTATCGTGACAAACAAGTTTTTCCTCTGCATTCTCTTAGAATTTTTTCCCTGTTTGTTTCCCTTCTCGTTGCTATAAACTTTTTTCAGTACAGCTTTGTTTAATATTTGGAATAAGGGATGGAATCGAGCAAAAAGCCTGAAAAATTGCCTTCATCCTGACATTCGGTCATGTCGTCAGTTGCATTTTGTTTACTTATTCCAACTTCCTCCTCCTCGGTGACTATCGCCCTTTTAAACTTGTTTATCCTCAGCTATATTTTGACAGCTCTTTGACGGAAAAAAATCTCTTTTTTTTTTTTTTAATACATTTTCATTCCTTCTTCTTCGTCTATCCTTTCTCTCCATATATACATACTTCTATATTATAATTTTATGAAGATCGTGAGGAAATGCGGCTTTGCCTCCTCTTCTCACTGACAATTTTTCCCATAAAAGTTTTTAAGTTTTTTTTTTACTATCCGAGTTCTATCATCGTGAGCACAAAAATCGAATAAAATCGCAGGAGAAAAAAGAAGAAGAAAAATAAACGAAGTTGAGCGAAACAGAGTCGTTTATTGCGTTTAAAAAAGAGTAGCGTTAAGTCTTCCTCGCGCTTTGATCTGATTGGTCGTAAATGTCTTCCATGAGTCTCTGAGTCAATAACCCTCCGCTCATAAAAGACGATGAGTTCCGTAAGTATAGGTATCGGGAGCCAATGTTTATCTATTTCCTTAAGAAATTTCGATGCAAATTCTGCGTAAATTTTCTCTCTTTTCCTCCCTCTTTGCCGTGTTTTCGAAAGGGCCGTCGGAAGGAAGGCGAAGGTTTCAGGAGGATTTTCAACGGAAAAATGATCGACGGTGTTGAATAGACGAATTGAATGCCAGGGCTTTGCGCGAATCAGAAAATTCCTTTCTTTGTCCTGTTTAAGTATTTGGCAAGAGTGCATCAATAATTATGTACTATAATCATAAAAAAGATACAAAACGTTGATTGAAGTTAGTTTGGTGAATGTTTACCGAACTTGTTCGAATAAAAAAGTTTAACACTACATTTACTGGCGATGATAAAAGTTGGCACTTTTGTCATCGAGTTGCCTTTACTTCCTTGCTAAAGAAAAAGTTTTTATTTCGAGGTTTTTATTTGTTCACGTTCCCGGGCTTATTTTTGGGAAAACAAAAATAAAAATTTAATTGGTGCTATCAAAGACAGAAGTCGTTGGCCGTATCACAAATAACATGTTCAATAGAACGATTACTTTATCCTACGAAGCAGTTTTCTACCGTAACTGATTTGAGGGCTCTTCAAAGTTATTTGGATGAGTGGATTTTTGTTAATAAATTTTCTCAAACGCAATTCTTTAATCCTGCCCTCTTCTAATAAAGTATTTAATCTATATATTTTTGAGCGGAAATTAATTTTTGAATTTCTTTTGCATTTTTAATCTAAACAATTTATCGGCTTAAATTTTAATATTCTATTCATATGAAGGTTCAGTGAACGGCCTCTTTATTTCTCGCAGATAGAAAGAAATAAAAAAATTAAAAAAGGGAGAGATTCCATTTTTTAATTCTGAGGTGTGAAGAATATTCGACTTTGATGAATCGAATGGACATGCGTGACAAGAAAATAAAGATAATCGTCGTGGTAATTCATCTTGTAGGTTGAAGGCTTATCATGGCTGAAGTGTTAATTGTATTCATTTTAAATTACCTTTCAAGAGCCGCTAGTTTGTGCGTTCTGCTTAGAAATATTACAGCCTTTGGAAGTTTTGGTTATCATTTCGTTCCGTAAAATAATATAAAAGATAAATTTCGTCTTCATGAATCCACGATGAAAAGAAAAAAGGTGAAAGTATTTAAAATTTAAACCGGATTTGCAAAAATATTCGCTCAATATAAAGATAAGTATACCAATTTGCTTGAAATGAGTTGCCAGTAATCTGAAAACGTATTTGTAAACGGCAAAACAATTTTGAACGGTGCTCTCCGTAATTGGACTGATGGAGCCAATTTCGTCCGAATTCTTTTCAGGCCTTTCTATAATAGCGTTAATTTTAATTTCCAATTTTCACAGAAAATTGTTTTACTTAAATTGTTCAATTGCGCATCCTAAGAGAATTGGAAGTGAAATTTAATTTTGAGCATAATCAGCGTTATATCGATGTTTATTCAGAACTAATTAAATTTGAATAAGGGCATTTTTTGTAATTTTTTTTTATGCTAGCGAGGAGAAGAACAGCCGTATATTTTTCTGAATATGCTACAAACTACAGGTTTAGCCGTGTCTGGGAGTGTTTAATTAACATTTTACGTCGAATTATACGAAAATAATGAGTCTGGAGCATTTAATTAGCACGCGGCAAAACAAGCGGGATAGCCGTAAATAATGATAAAGCATCGTATTTTCTTTATTCTTATTTTGTTATCTTCTTATAAAAAGAAGATGTATTGTTTTAAAAGTGAAAAAGCTTTCAGAAAGCAATCGTTGTTTCATTAAAGAAGCAGATATTAACATTCCGAAAATGTTTACGAATCACTAACGCTAGCAAAGAATAGAAATTATTTTAATAATTTTCCCCAGGATTTCTTTCCTTTGTAGAGGAATTTTTATTCACTGAAATTACTAATTGACCCTCCCCCTCCTTAAATTTTTAGAATGTACTCAATAAGTTTGACAAATTTTGACAAGCAATATAGGGGGGGGGGGGGGGGTTGAGGGGGTGGGAAGGAGAAAGACAGTTGTAGAGAGAAAGTTTTTAATTCCTATCGCCCGAGTTCCCCGGAACCGTTTTTCGACTCCTAAAAGGGATTACATGCTTGACAAGATCATTACTCTTGAACGAAGAACTACGAACAATTTACGAGGGGCGAAAATGTTAAGAATTTTCGATAATAAAGAGTTCGTGACAAGAATGTACTTTTATCATGCTCACTCCGGAAGAAAGAAATCGTTTTTATCGCTTAAAAAATCAAATGAAAGAAGAAATAGAAAACGGGACAAAATAAAATATAAGTCTCTTCAAATCAATTTCACTCCTTTCATTAAATGTAGAAGTTAACAGCCCTATAAAAACAATAGAGAGAAATTGAAAATCGTTTCTCGCTGATATAATGCTAATGTACTATAAAATATTTCACTCAATTCAGTTCATGGCAATTTATTTTTTTAATAAAAATAACGGAATCTTTTTTTTTATCTGCTTTGATAATCAGATAAATTTCCGTGTTGAACATTTTTGAATGTTGTTAATTATTCATTTAAATACAGTGTAAGAATAACAGATATTACAGTATGACATGAGGAACATTAAGAATCTTCTAACATAAAATATTTATTTAAAAAATTTTTTAACTAATAACGAATAAGTTTAACAAATTGTAAAATGTATTAATAACAAATTAATTAAAAATTGACGTATAGACACCAATTCAATGTGAGCAATATGCTTTGTTATCATAGGTCTAACGTAAGTCAAAAGGGAATAATCTCATTGAAATATCAATTCGTGAAATCTACAGGACATGTGTATTCCTTGCATTCGAATTAAATGACATAAATATTACAAATTTATTTTATAAAAACTATGACACAATCATTTTGGAAAGTGACGAACACTATGAAATAGAGTAACAAATAAAGAACAAATGAACATTGCGAGGGTTTAATGAAAAGTAATGCCTTCAAGAAAATGACTTGTAACTGGATGGAGCTATTTTAATGAATGAAAGACATTTCTTTGGAATTTGCACTTTCATTTTTCAACGTATTCGCCATATAACTACATAGACTTCTGCCAACGATGAACAAGCTGAGTGAAGCCGTTATGGAAGAACTCCATCTTCTGTGTCCGCAAGCAGCTTCTGAATTTCATCATCGGAGTCGTATTGATTTCCACCAAGGTCTTCTTTCATTTTATGGAGAATATGGAAATCACATAGGCTGCATGGTGGATGCGATAAGGTGTCGAGTTTCAGTTTTTTCAGCTCTTCCATGGTGGTATGAGAAGTGTGTGCTCTAGCTTTGCCGTATTGCAGCAAAACATTTTCTTTTTCACTTCGAATTCTCCTATTTCCTCTGAAGCTCATCGGCTGGTGACAAAGGTCGTCCAACTTTTGTTTGTCGCACGATCCAGTGTTTCTCAGCTTAGCCATCTTGTATCTGTTGATCCAGCGCCGCTCAGTACTAAAGTCAACATATTCTTTACCATAAATGACTTAAAGGTTTTTTCTTAAATTTCCACTGAAGCAACACCTTGAGCTGTCAAGAACTCAATGTTAACTCTGTGCTTTAAATTTAGTGATAAGCAGCCGTCACAGATTTCATTTTTGCCATAATAAACAAGTAACCTTTCAGGGTGATAGATTCTGGGATTGTAGAAGGGACGCTAGAAAACTTGTTTAACGCGGGTACTGGTATCTGTTGACAAACATGAACATCGAGGCATTACTTTCAATTCAACTCTCTTGTTTGTGAAGAATCCATGATATTAATTTTCATTCCAACAAAGAGTTTTGCTAATTTTTGGGCTTAAATTTCACTCCATTAAGATTTTTTCATTTCATTTTAAATTCATAAGCTGGGTCAACTTGTTCTTTTGTTTTTCTTTTATGTAGAATACCGGTCGTATCCGTGTGTCCCGCAACGGAGCCCTACGCATCCGCGCTCTCCAAGAAGGTGATAGCGGCGTCTACACATGCGTTGCCGGCCGCTCTAAGGCTAACATCACCATAGAAGTCAGAGACGGCAAACTGTGGCGGAACTCCGAGGAAGACATGACTGTCGATAGGCCTCCCAACAGCGTCGAAACTTTGCCAACATCTTCAGGCAGTAAGTTACCAATTTCTTTTCTGTGATTTTTCTCCGAGTCGAATAACAATAAATAGCTTGTAACATGAAAGTTTCAAATATTGCTCGTATATACACTGCAGTGTTATTACTGACATTTCGGATCACGATTGTCTTAGAAATTGAACTAGAGTTTACGACTCATAAATTTACACAAATTGACTCATTTGAACTAAGTTAGCAGTAAATTATACGTAATAACGTAGAACGATACTACCGTGTTTGCTAATGATTCTACAAATAACATTTTTTTCACTATTGCATCATAATGGCGAAAGAACGTTTGTCCTTAAAAAACGCGTACAATGTGCAAGATTAAGGCGTGTCTAAAAAGTCCGACCGGTCGCCCACAGGTCATGTGGTACGATCGGCGATCGGTCGGGGCCGTTTGCTTCCGTTTGTTCGTTCATTCAAAATGGCGTCGCAGCAAGGTTCCTCATCATTTAAGTTAGTACGATTTAAAATTGTCTACATACAATAATTTTCTTCATCCGTCTTTTCTTTTTCTATTCATTCCTTGTTTCTTGATGCTGCTCAATATGTATTTCGCCATCTCCTTTCTCCAAAATATATTTATTACGTATCGGGCACTCGAACACTTGAATTTTCTTCTTTCGTCTGCCATTTTGATTCTACTCACAGGGGCAGCCGACCGGTCGCGTTATGAAAACGCTCATTGCGACCGGACGTTACTTTATGAATCAAGGGTCGTCCGAATCGGGAGAAAATTTAAAATGAATAAAGCCAGCTACGTATGCCTGCATCTTTCCCGCATCGATCGGACATAGTCAAAATTTCAAGTCAGTCACCGGTGGCTCCAAAACGAGCTCTGCGACGGGCTTTGACTGGTCGCGACCGGTCGGAATTTTTAGACACACCCTAATTTCACTAATCAGCAACGTGACTGCTGTATCGACGAATGTTAGCAAATTAGGACTACCTCCACCAACAAGAAAGACAATAACGCGAGCTATTTCATTGTTTAACAGGACTAAAAAGTGTTGTAGATCCATCAAAGACCCGGCGCTCTCCAAATCTCAAACCTCGTTAACATCTGGATCATCCAAATTTATAAGCACCCTATCGCAGATATTAATCAACTCAAGGGCATCATTCTGCAAGATTTCAAGCTATTCCAGTGTACATATCCAAAAAATACACGCAATCAAGCAGACGCCTTAGAATATTTCAGTTTCCCTTTCAATGCGGATTGATACTAGCACGAGCATGTGCACTTCGTTTTTAGTTCATAGATAGCGGGACCAAACTGTAGTTTAATAATTAATAAATGAACATCACCATCAGTGTCGAATATAACCATTACTATAAAATGTCACTTTTCTTGCTGTCAGTTTGTGTTCTGTTTCAGCAAGCACTTCATGTCTCGAATTCCTATGGAACACATGAACCACATGAAAGAGAAATGCGATTTTTGTTTTTTGTGAAAATCACCTTTGATAGTAATTCTAGATCAGTGTCAGTAATCATTCTCTTGGTTGTGCTATCTAGGTTTAAAAAAAGGTGTTCCAATCTTTCAAGAAAATGCCGAGAAAATAAAAATATCGAATTGACCTGTCTATAATATGCAATTGCGCATCCAGATAAAGCTAGCAGACGACCTGGTTTCACATCCGGTATAGATGATGTCTCTTTTTCAATAATGAGTTTTTAAATGAATCTTGGCATAATAACTTGTCAGATTACGAATACATGAGCTTCATATGTAGAATTTCTCTCTCTATGCATGATTATTCAATTGCCTATTCTAAAATAGTTATTCTGATATTTTTCCATTATCTAGTTAACATATCTTGCATTCTTCTTCTAAAATAATTTCATAATAAAAAATAAGTAATGTAAAAAAATCTCCTAAAGTGCCACAATCTTCTTCCTCTTTACCTTCATTTTTTTAAATAATTAATCTGAACTTTAAAATTACTATCTTTAAAATTGCATTTAACTTTCCCCTCAGAATATAATCCAAAATCTGATCGGCCTCCCTATGGAAAACCCAAATATGAAGATGGCAATTGGCCTCACCGAAGACCGTGGCCCGAAATCCCACTGCCCCGTCCCCCACCTCCTAAGAACAAACAAACACCACCACCGCCACAAATACCAATAGAAGATAAAAATACGATTGACGTAAGTAAATAAGAATGTTAGAGCGATTTCTGTAGTTTGTATATGAAATAATTTAATTTTGCGAAGAAATTTAAAATTCTCAATTAATTATTTACCGACAATTTTGAATAAACTTTCCCGAACGGATTATAATGTTTTTCGGCACTTGAACAATTTTTTTTCATTAAGAAATGATTTACAAGTGTATCGAGCAATGGGACACTTGATCACATCATTGAGATGCGGAATTTTTCAAAAGTCCCATTAACAATCTGACCACTCGTGGGCAACAATGTAATGCTTCTGCTGGAGATTACTTTGATTAAATAAGCTTATGCTTCTCGTTTTCTTTTGCGTTTCCTATAACACATATAATAGACCATTTCATTTGCAATAACCCAATATTTTAAATTTAAATAACTATTTTATTAAAATATTGCATCAAGACCTATTCAAGTATATTGATTTAAATAAAAAAACGTAAACATTTATTTATTCGGCAAGCTTTTAAAATTGCTTGAATTATTATAATGATTGAAGGTTAACGTGAAAGAGCCGAGCCCGTGGGATAAGAAATTCCCGCCGAAGAGCAGCAGCAGTGGTGGTAGCAATGTGGACCTCGTCTCCGATCAGAACGGCGAGAAGGACCCTTCGCCGAAGCTTGACATCCAAAACCGAGAATTGCAATTTGACTACGCTGACAAGATGCCGAATCCTCGCGTCTTGCCACACATCCATCAGATACTGACCAACATGAGACATACGATGAAGAATGCAAGTGTTGGAACACGACTTTCTACGTTTTTAATTCAGACAATGCCGGCAGATAATGATGGCTTAGGTAACGAGAGCATTGGCGACCAACCAAGTAGCTTCGTTCTCGGCAAAGGTAAGTCTCGTATGCTTTTCCCCCCTTTTTCATTTAAAATTTTATTTTAAATATGAAGCATGTTTAAGAAAGGTTGAATTTTATAATAGCGATATTTTTTGTTGAGTAATTTGGGATGCATAAATTTTCGTTTATCTTTATTAACCACAGCAAAAAATATGCACTGATATTTAATGAAAAATAAGCTAATGGAACAACCAAAAAAGGGAATCAACGTTGAAAGGTTAATGCAAATTGCAGAAATGAAACATATCCTCCCACCCAACAACGTAACAGCATTTATGGCGATCTGTTTCTACAAGTTTCCAATTTGTCTTTCACTTTATTCTGAGCACCAGTTGACAATTTGTTTAATCTTAAATAACTAAATTCGGTTATAATCTATTTATAATAGACGGTTTCTCAAATATCACTCAGGAATGAATACACTTTAATATCAATTTAAATGTTCGTTTTTTCTAAATTAAAGGGGAAGTCAGTCAAATATGAAGTGGCTAAAATTTAGCAATCTTAAAGGGTATCTGAAAGATATAATTTGTTTTGATCTCTAAAAATTGGAAATCATTAGACACTCTTTGATTCGCACATAGAGAGAAGTTGGCGCAGTGATGCAACCTGATGACGCCTTCAACAAACGGTCTGATCATTAGCGCGATTGTTCCTTATTGCAGCTGTGCTGGTGAAAAGCACAATAATAGAAGTTAAACAATGAAGAAAAATGTTTGATGTAGCCCAACATGCATTCATGTAGGTGAAAATTCTACTTATATTATTAACAAGATGAAGAATGGTGTTAATACGCTGCATGCATTCCTATGGATTCCCTGGTCTGGATATATGATGCTTCTTTCCTAAGTATCTTGCCGCGTCCCTGTGAAGTACCATCGACCGTGTTACATGACCTCAGCGAGCAATAGAGTGAATTACTATCAAAGGTTTGGAAGAAAATTTCGCCATATCGTGAATTAGCAAGATAATTTAAAGATATTCAATCATACTTTCATTATGGCTGGACTTCCTCTTTAATGACCTCCTCCCTATGCATCAAAATCTAATTTATATGCATCTACCGGGGCTAGATCGTTCTAAGTAATTGCAATAGCTACAATTATAGTAAAAATTTAGGTATCAACCGTTTTTACCATTAACAATACAGATTTTCTGTACCAATGTGCCATAGACAAGGCTAGGCTAGCACTTCTGCAATCCATGAAAAACATTGCGACATGAACTTAAAAAATGAAATTAAATCGTACGGATACACCGTTGGAAAGAGGAGTCCTTACTGTTGCTGCGTATTTAGATTTCTGATAACTACTTTTATAAGAACTTTTAAAATCGTCTCCATTTTCTCGAACATCGTAGAAAATAAAGACAAATAAAGTGTGGACAATCAATTCGTAGAAAATATTAAGGAAAACACTCCTTCGCAAATTTTGAACAATCTGAATAAACTATAACGGATGTGCATTTCATGGCAATGTATATTTATAGTGGCGATTGTAACTTTTGTCTTTACATTCACGCTGATGATGATGGTGGGTTGGCCACGAAATCCACCTTCGTTATAATGTATTAAAGTTGTTCAAATTTTGTAGAAGAACGTTTTCCTTAATTTTTCTACGTTTCCAAATTATCGCAGAGTGCCGCGCTTTTCGCTAGTTTACATTTCTTAATTTTTCCGAGCATGAAGATCGTTCAAAATAACTCTCACTGATAATTCAATAAACTTAAACCTAATAACATTTGTTATCCTGTCATTTCTCCTTTGTTTGTATCTGAAGCATTTGAAATGTCATTGGTAAGAAATTAGCGTGACAGTATTAAACGTCTCAAAGGAGTATGAGTGCTCACTGGCATTGTTAAAAAAATTAATTATATTAAAATAAACGTGTTTAAAAAATATAACGATGAAAGAAATTCGATTTAAGATTGCAAATGTGCCGGAGACAACGTTATCATTCCGAATTATGCTGTCCGTTTGCCGAGAGAGCTGTTCGAATCTGTCAGTTCACAAGTACTGGGATATAAATATTTTGTGCACTGGACACGTTCTGGATTATAGAGATAATAGACGTTAGAAGTCGTATACAAAAATTTAAACTAACCAATAGAGCAATTATTGAAAGATCTTCGTTAAAAATCAGATATCTAAATAGGTACTATAAATTTAAGGAAGAAATTTCACTAAAAAATTTTAAAAATGTTTCGATGTAGGCCTACTTTAATTTTATGTTAATGAAGTCCCTTCAAAAACTGATAATTAACAGAAGAAGAAAAGCAAAGTCTAAATTATATAATTTTGATCATGCTTAATCAGTCATGGACACTTTTTAGTAAAGTTTCAGAGAAAGCCCAAAATTTAAAGTTATTTTGATCCTTGCCAAAACTGCTTAGGCAATGCGGACACTATCAACCGTCCTAGGATTACTGGCAGTTCTGGCATTGATGGTAGCTTGTATTCATTTACTTTATTGTAGCTTGTATATGCACAGAAGCATTTGAATGCGCCGACAATAAAGTCCTTTTGTCCTTGAACAAAGAAATACGAACTCAACTTCTGACGACCTTGAAACTTTCAAGTTTATTTTTTCCCCCTCCTCATTTCTCTTGTAAATGCTTTTGCAGATTTATATAGAGCTGTCAGTCTGATAATATTAAATTTAGAGAATATGGTAGAAATGAATCTTCTTCAACTAAGATTAACTGTATCAAAATGGTCACCAGGGTTATGAAGATGAAAGCTGCTATCAAAGAGTTTTTCCTAATATAGAGAAAATTCTGATTCTGATTTATTCTTATTAAGAGAAAATTTAACGCCCTAGAGACAAGCAGTTGACGTGTACACTACTTTTATATATAAAGATAATTTTTGACTTTACTGCTTTTGGTTAGAGTTCGTATTCATGTCAGGTACATTTTTAAAATTAACATTTCAAATGGATTTTAAGAAAATGTATAAAATACAAAAGAATATTCATATTGATTTAAATATTCGATTCTATTGGCGCATAGGTTATGTCCTTAATCATTTCCAGCATTTTATGATTACATTTAAAATTATTCATCATTGCTTCTGTGAAAATAGTATATACATGTACTGAACACAAGAAATAAAAATACGCGAACTAAAATTCGTTATACAAGGCTGTTATAGTTATATCAAATTTCTTTATATAGTATTACGTTTTACTATAATTTCATGGATTCATCTCACCTTTAACACAGAAGTCTAGGTTTTTAATGAAAATTTATAAATCAAAATTTTATTATAGATGAAAATAGGAAGAAGTTCGACAGCTGTTAGAATGTTAAATTTCACAGAGTTTCAGGTTTCAGGTTGTGAAAATTTGTTTTGGAATATCTGGTATTCTGCTGTGGAATTACATCCCCCGCTCCAAATCATTAACATGTTTTGTTGTACCGTAGTCTTTAACGAAGAGAATTGAAATCTTGCAGTAATTTTCCCGTCTTGGTCATTCTTTCCGTGAAATCCTCAAAAGACCAATTCATAATTGTTTCCCTTTCCTACCATTTCTCTTGTAATGAAATAAGACTTTTTAAACTAGTTATTATTTTTATTTTTTATTTTATTTTATTTTTTTTTAATTTCTTTACCGTTTTTAGGTAAAGCAGAAAATCTTGAATTTGATTGGATGGTGACCAATTGGACTGCTTGTACGTGCACTATTGGTTCCTACCGGGTGCGTTTGAGCAACTGCGTTGTCCGATTGCACAACGTTTCCAAGGAAGTGGACCAGAATCTTTGCATCGACGCCGGAATGAAACCTCCGCTCACGAAAGAAATATGTGGCGCCGATTTATGCCCACCACACTGGGAAACGGGCGATTGGAGTTCCGTAAGTAGGAGATCCACAATTTCATTTCGTTCTCAATTTAATGATGCTTTGCCGAATATCAACCTATTCGCTACAAACATTTTACCAAATGGATGTCTCACCTATTCTTCCCCCGAGATCATGCTTAATTTGAGAGTTCCTGTAAAAGTAAAGTTTTCAGGAGCAAAACTAAGGCTTTTTAGAGCAAAATTTCAGCTTTATGAAGGGATAAAATTCTCTAAATTCTCTCTTCCCCGATATGTCTGATTAAATCTCATCTGGCTTCAAAAGGAAAGACATCCACAAGAGATCATTCTATGAAAAGTGCTCATGCTTTGAATATCAGAAATAAGCAAGAAAAATAATATACTCTTATCTGAAAACCGTGACTGTTATGTTAACTAGTGTTTCTCAAGATTTGGATGCCCATCTTTTAATAATAAATAAATAAATAAATAAATTCCGTTTTGCACGAGATCCTCCATAGGGCTACTGTCCCGCAATCCTAACGGAAAAGCGGGTTTGAAAAGTAAGTAAATAAATAATTCCGTTTGCATTCAGTGGCGTAGTTAATTTTTCTGGTCCCTTAAGCAAGAGACCATTTGTGTCCCTGTTTTAAATTTATTTTAAAAAATGTTGAACATTACAATTTTACGAACTTTAAAAAACAGAATTTTTTTTTTCTTGTTTATTACTGTTTGTTTATACTGGTTTGGTTTCCCCCTTATGTCATAGGCCTTTAGGCGTTGCCTAATCGTGCCTTATGGTAGTTACGCCAGTTTGCATTATAATATATTGCAAATGTGCGAACTAGCTTTTTAAAAAACATTTGCTGGCCTCGTAAATTAGAAGCTAAATCCTATTTACTATTCTCATCCTAGATTAGAAATATAAATTCTTATTTTCATCCCATTTGAAGTCTACGCATGTGGCATATCTCCGTAAGAATTTCTTTACGGAAGGGAAATAAACATTTAAAGCACTGTTAACATCACTTACCCTAAGATTATGGATTTAAAAATATTCTTTACGAGTACAGCAAATAATAAATAACGTCTTTCAACGAAAGCTTTCGGAGGAACTTAACGACAAATTGCAAAAGTTATAGTTAATATGATACCTTCCGTAAAAATTAAGTTTAAAACCTAAATCTTTTTATCTTTGTGGGGTTTTTTTTTCCTTAATAAAATCCCCATGTTTACGATCTCTTGAATCAGTTCTAGAGTTATTTTTTTTTCGTCTTCTAAACAGTGATGAGCTTCGGAAATTATCGTTGATTTGAGTTAATTAAATGGCGTTTGTTGCGAGAAGAAAGATCGTTTATAAAAATAGAAATCCTTTAAAAATTTTGATTCATTGTTAGGGGACAGTTTATGGCCTCGAAGGGACAATGGAGACACAACTCGTCCGGCCATTGGAGACTTTGGCGTCGTTAATTCCCGGTGGCCACGCCCACTTCGCCTAAATCATTCTTTTTCTTTTTTTCTGTATATTTTTAATGCCACCACTTAAATAATGAATCAATGAGAGAATGACCTCGTCCACTAATAAAACAATTTGAACACTTCTGCCGCTGTGTAAATTAGAGATTGCTGTTTAATAAACAAGAAACAGTGTCACGTGATTTGACCCAATATATTTTTTCCATTTTTACTCCCCTCCCCACCTAAAGTCTTTCCAATTTCTTCATTTACATAACTCTTGCTGGAGCCATTAATAAACCAGAAAGAGAAGGCCTACAATTATCTCGAAGGATTTTGAATTGTACAGTCGAAGGATGGAAACTCGTTCGAAAGGATTCTTGGAAATTATTTTGGAAGTCTTTTTTTAAATCCTTTAAATTACTTAGAATAACCAAAACTGTACGTGTTTTCGTTAAGGATGTTAGCATTACATTTAAAAAATAATTACCTGCAAGTTTTTTTTAGCTATTAGTAGGGGGAAACCTGGCTATTTTTAAACATTACTTTAAAGATATTAATTATAAAGAAGTAAACAGTTTGAATCGGCCGTAACCTGTTTTTTAATATTTTTTTTAATAGTAATTTCTTATTCGAACTCATTTTAAAGGTTCATTCTTCTGTATGGGTCTTATTTTTGTATGCGCGTAATAAAGATTAAATTATTATGGCTCATCAATCGATGAGATCGATGATTAATTTCGATGTTAATTACAGTGAGAAGACAACTTAGATGGAGACAGTCGATGATTAAGACCAAGATGACAACTCTATTATGTCGAGGCACGAAAAGCAAGGATTAGGAAGGGTCTCGAGAGCACTGCTCGAGAGAAAAGCGTACTCAATATTAACCCCCATGATTGAAAAAACAATTTTTTAAAACGATTTCAGTCTATTGTAAGCATAATAAAAAGAAAATGTGGTTTTCTTCCAGTTTAAGCTTGATTAACCTAAACTATTTTCAGGGCACGCGTGCAAGAAATGAGAAATGGTATGCAAGGGTGGAAAAAATGAAAAGATTGTATCGCTCTATCATTCTTGCCCTGAAAAAAAAGATGGGAGTTAATAAATAAATGTCAAATGAAATAAAGCGAAAATGTTTCTTGGACATTGTTCCCAAATAATACTCATGAGCCGTATCTTTACTTCAAAATGTGCTCTTATTATTCTATAAGCATGCAGAAATAAATTTGACATTCTTTCATAATCGTTGCAGTTAGCTAAAAAACGGGAAAAAACTTTATGCTTTCAAAATAATGCAATTAGATGTCTAAAAATTTGTGTAAAATAATATACACAAGTTTATTACCGAGTTAACATTTAAATCTAAATTTTCCGTAAGAATAGGATTCAACAAATTCATTAGTGTCGACAGATTTTGAAAATCTTTGAGGTTAATAATATTAATAATATTATTTCCTTTTTGGTAAAAAAATAAGTGGTAGTAGTACATGAGGTCGTGAATAAGTTATATAATTTGGACGTGATTTCTTAAGTACTGCTTAGACTAAATGGAGGGATGTAGAGACCACTAATCTACAAAATATGAGCTTTTAGTGGTCTCTAATCCCTCCATTTATTTTAGCATTATCCATTTTCGTTGGTATTCGTCAATTTCCTGCTGTTCTTTAGATTTTCTTACGTAGTTGCTTACTCATAGAATACTATCCAGATTATGGAAATAAGACAAATGAAAATTAAAGAATTATGTATTGAAAGTGAATATCTAAGGCGAGGAGACATATGATAGCTAATTCTACCCGGGCTTCCGAAGGAAATTTCAACTTCCTTATAGTGAAAAGAATGCAAATTTTCTGATTTATGAAATGTCTGCGCTTGTTAGCAGCATAAATTTATGAATCTGTACGTGATCGTATTTATTATGTTGACACCAATTATCATTGCGTGACCATTTGACAGGTGAAAAGATACTTGTAAAGGCAGCACTTGTTGAAGAGCTTCTCTTAGTCGGATCATAATTGGCTATATTATGTATGTCGTAATTGTAGAGGAAATTTCTTACGTTACTTTGTTTGAAATTTCCAGTTTTCGTTGTCCAAAAGAAATTCGTCGCTTATCCGCGGTTCTTGGTTGCATTTGCATGGATAAAGGTTTTTCAGCGTTTCACCTCACAATTTTCTTCTTCCTTTCTAGCACCGTTGAGTCAAAAAGTTTACTATGCCGATATCAAAATTAATAAATTAAGCTACGGATTTTTGTTGTTGCTATTTTTTATTCTTATACTGTATATACATGTAGATTTATTTCAATGCGTATGAAGATGGTTTATTTTCTAGAAGAATTGTGCACACAGATATTTAATGATATTCGTTTGCATTGCAGTGTTCTGAGTCTCGATGTACGTCGTGGAACACAGCAATCCAGAGGCGGATCGTCTTATGCCGTTTAAAAGACGGGACAATCATCGATCCCAGCCTGTGTAACGCCAAGACGAAGCCCCGACAACGTCGCAAGTGTTACAAGGATCAGTGCAGAGCCACCTGGAGAACGGGAGAATGGTCCCCTGTAAGTTTCTGTTCTTATGCTAGCCCCACACTGTGAATACAAAACAGTAATAAATAAGCTTCACTCTATCCAAATCGTAACACTGGAATTATTTAAACGTTAGGCTTTAGGTTGAGAGATGTTGATTATGCTGGAAGGATATTAATTCAAGAATCTTCGGTTTTTACCTCATATTTAAGAACATTTCTTTGCCATCTTTGAACTATGGAATTTGACGTTTGCTAGCATTTCCTAGTCATAGTGTATGCCGAAATACTAAAACAAATGAGATGCGCCAGCATATTTATAGAGGATATTTTAAATAGAGGCGTTTCTCGTTGAAAATGTCTTTAAGTTTAGGAACCACATCATATACTGAATTAATAACATTTTTTATAAACTGCAAAGCAGCTCTTTCTCAAATGGAGAGCCGTCGTTTTAAATTCGATTTTTGTTTTGCTAATAAAAATATTTACAATTGCGAGTCTGTTGAAAATATATTTACTAATTGCCTGATACTGCTTTAGAAGATTAATTTTGTCTGTCATTAGATTCAGTAACCGAGTAAGATAATTTCGCGCCTTGGGCAGACTCCTCGCGCAGACTCTAAATACATTATATTGGCGCCATATACAGTTGGCATCTCGAGCGGGTCTGACAAGATTTTTAGAAAGGTAGCCTAATTTCCTATCTCCAAGTCAGGGCGCCCGTGAAATATTTTTATGAGGACATTTAAAACTATTTATATTCCGCGAAAAACTGATCCCATTTAAGCAAATATACAATATTTAGGAATTTCGTGTAAGTCTGGTTTTTGTTTAAGTGTTATGAATCTAACTCGTTTATTGGAAGAGCGAATCTAACCTTGTTCTAATATAATTTCGTCTGGCATATCGTCCAATAAAAATTTGTCAAGGTTCATATATAATAAAATTCAATATTTCTTATTAACGTCCATAATGCAGGGTGAATACAAAAGTTTGAACCCCCCCTTTTATTTTTTGAACCGAAGCAGATATGTCAATTTTGATGAATCCAATGAATAGGAAGTTGTGGGTGGCCTATCCCATGGTGCACTTTTCATCATCCCAAATATGCAAATTAGGACACATTCAAAATTTATCTCAAAAACCGTAAGGGATAGAATAAAAAACCCAATTGCAAACTTGTTCAGCATAAAAAAACAAAAAAAAAAAAAAAAAAAAAATCATCCAA
>JAHWFO010093131.1:2097821-2108322 GCA_023313115.1 Rhysida immarginata
AAAAAAAAAAAAAAAAAAAAAAAAAAAAAATCATCCAAATCGGACCAACCAATTACCCACAATCACGTGGTGAACTGTTTGTAGCTTACAAACAGTCACACTGCACAAGGAAAACTGAATGTTGATATTTCCACCATGTAAAGCATGCAAATCAAAAAATTAGCATAAATTACCATACTCACATTCACTTTCATGCGGAAACGCAAATAAAAGGCATGTTTCAGCACACAGAGGATAGAACAATTCCAGGATGGCAAGGTACACTGTTCCGGAAATGGTCAACATGATCACGTGATTGTGGGTGATTGGTTGGTCCTATTTGGATGATTTTTTTTGTTTTGTTTGTTTTTTTATGTTGAACAAGTTTGCAATTGGTTTTTTTTCTCTATCCCTTACGGTTTTTGAGATAAATTTTGAATGTGTCCTAATTTGCATATTTGGGATGATGAAAAGTGCACCATGGGGTAGGTCACCCACAACTTCCTATTCATTGGATTCATCAAAATTGACATATCTGCTTCGGTTCAAAAAATAAAAGGGGGGTTCAGACTTTTGTATTCACCCTGTATAATACTAGTTGTTACCGCGGCTTCGCCCGCCCGCGCCATCTGTTGAGGGGAATTACAAAGCAAAAGCAGATAATTTTAAATGAAAACCCCAGAAAGTGGGGAAGGGGTCGTAGGGGGCTGATTTTTGGCGATAGAGCAGGTCCGTTATTGATAAGCCTGCCCTGAAAATTTCAAGTCGCTAGCTCAAACCGTCTAGGAGGAGATAGAATTACAGATAAATAAATAAATACACGCAAGAGTTTTAGTATATTAGATGTCATATCCGGCATAGTGTTGTCTACTTTCATATTGCTGTTTTAAAAATATTTTTATAACGCCAAATTGCTAATTTTTTATAATAAATTATAATTATTTTTATTTTTCGATTACGGGCAACGGGTTGGACACCCTTGGTAGAATACTTTATACAATTATTTATGAAGTAATTTGTTTGCGTAGATACGAGATAGGATCGAAAAGTAAGGCACAACAATTTTTGTGGCAACATTTTTAATATTATACAGTTATAATTTTATAAGGTCTTTTTTTTACAATATTATGGTTTATTAATGTTTAGATAATTAATGTTTAGATATAATCGATTTTCATCCTTTCAGACATCATCAGTTTGTATTGTATTGTAAAATGGACGATATATATAAAAAAATTATAACTGTATACATTATACAATATAACGTGCGTAAAATAATGAATTTTTAATATTAAGCATAAATGAAACAAGGCACAATAAAGCTGCAGACTTTACCTACTTTTTGACATGTGCACCAAATCTCTCGACACATTTCTCCCATCGTGGCACCAGATTCAATACACCTCGTTCATAAAACTCCGTTTTCTGGTTGTATAGTCACCTGCGCACGGCTGATTTTAACTTCTTCATCCGACTAAAGTGTTGACCTCCTAGGAATTAATTTATTAGTCCGAAGTGATCTGGACTGTAGGGTGGCTGTTTGAACCCTCCCAGCCAAATTCCTCAAAGACTCTTCGAAGAATCTGCATCACATGGAGATGTTATTACGGTCCAGACAGTCAGCACCATACACCTCCAACATTTCCCCAGAGTCTAGCTTGATAATGTTCCTGTGGATTTCACTCGCATTTTTTCTTTTGGCCCACAGAAAACTGACTGCACTTCGCTGTTCTTCGTAAGTTGAGGATGCTAGCAAACGCGCCATCTTTACTTAGAAGTTATCGGTCGTTCCGCTAGGGTGACACCTGATCAAACTATTGTTAGGATGCCTGGATGCGAGCGAGCAGGAGAAAGGTGGTGACAGCTCGCATTTTTGTGACTGCCGTCCGCTATTTTGATCCCGAATACGCTCTGCCACGAATGCATTTTGCTCAAATGCTCGTACGATAATTGCAGTCTCGCTTGATAATGTTAGAATTCTCTTTATTTGTCTATTTTTCTGAACGTTTAATAGTTTGGCCTTTTAAAATAAATTACTAACATCGAATTTTAAAGAGCAGAAACTATGCTATCAACGAATTTGTTGCGTTTCTGCATGTAGCAATCATTTTGACAATGATGGAAGGCTTTTTCGCTTTCCTGCCTTGCTGCAAAGAAGAAATAAGTGAGGTTATTTCGAAAATGAACGTAACAAGTATTGAACATGTCATCATCGAATATTTAGGAGTTGTGATCATTAAAAATATTCTGAGATTGATAAAAAAATTGTGCATCACCCTTCTCCGCTCGCTCGCATCCAGGCACCCTAACCATTGCTGTCTGCAGCGAAAGATTCAAACTATCAATTTGCCAAATTTGAATAACCGCACCAAAATAGTATTCCATTTAAAAATCGTGCGTTACTTTATAAATTTATTTTATTTTTTAATTATATTTATTTTATAACACAATAGTTCTCTTGATATTTTTATACTTTATGTATCTCATTAAATTCTAAAATATACATGATAAAAAAGTATAAAATTGCACTTTTTTATACATGATAAAAAAGTATAATATAACGTACATGCTAAATATACACTGCTTGACAATGAAATTGCACCATCCAGCAGGAGTCAATAGGATCTGTTACAATCCATTAGCAGACCAAAATGATTAGATAGACGAAACAATATAAGGGAGAGTCAGAAAATAAGGTTCCTCTTAGCATAACGAAATAATAAATAGTTGAGTAAATATAGCCGACATTTCCAGTTTAATGGCAACAATATCAAAAATTCACAGTATAATCATTTTTAGAGTGCCTATTTTACAAAACGAAGCACTCAAAGAATAGTTATATTGTGAATGAACAAAAATAAGAGATTCGAGGAAATGCTTTTTTTTGGGGGGGGGGTTGACAAAAAATATACGCTTGCAGAGATAATACTGTTCAAATTCATCATAAACTTGAAGCAGTTTATGGGGCTAAAAATATTACCTTTGAAAAGTGCTCTCATGAATCCCACTTTTTATCAATAATGTCCACGGCCCTAAAATATTCAATGCAAAACTAAACAGCACTTTATGGGGGTGTTATTATATAAGAGCTATTCTATAAGGTACAGTATTCTTAATAACGATATATTTTTTCCCTTTGGAGTGATATCATATAACAAAGGAAGGCGATAGACAGGTTCATTAATGAAATAAGCTCCAGTATCTGTAAAACTGTAACAGACAAATATCAACTGTAATCATGAATACAGAGAGGCCTGCTCACTACTAATGAGCAGAAGAACAGCAGTGAGACTTAACAGTCTATAACTGGAAATGAGGGTCTAGCGGCATCCCCCAAGAAGAAACGGCATACCATTGGTGTAGGCTGTGATTCTCACTAGCAGATTGGTTTGGTTGCTGTTTAAAAAGTGCAGCTAATGTCTGCGTTTTCTTGATACTCTTCTCATGAAGCAATGTACGTAACAAATTATCTCCTGAACACTCATACTTGCTGCTGTGCTTCAATCAAGGACATTCTCATTAAACTGTTCCATTATTTCCAGAAATTTGGATGAATGCATTGGTGAGAATTATTTTCAATGGCTCATTTAGGACATAGCACACTGCACATTCTTCATTTACGAGAAAGATAAAGTCACATTTTTGTTAAAAAAAAAAAAAAAAAAAAAACTAATAATTACTAAAGGAGATAGGGGTGATGGGAGGGGGGGGAGGAGTAATCTATGTTAAAAAAATAGTAGGAAAAAATAGCGTGAGAACGGCATCTACTTGAGAGTTGTAAATATTTGGTAACCTTATTTTTTAACTTCTCTTCGTAATATGCGCATTTTAAATAAAGAGTAGCTAAAAATTACACGACCAAAATACAGCAATTAGATTGATATAACTAAGATTAAAGAAATAGTCAGTGATACAAAATTTACTATTTCCCAAATGATAGCCTTTATCGATTCTCTTTCAATTTATAAATGGTGTGGGCTTATTCCGAATAACTCGAGTAAACCTTGAGTTCGAATGTTTCCTGTGTTTGTCCACGAACGCCCATTTAATGTTTATCCGCTGGCTGAGACACTTTATCACAGCCGAGCAGTGTATCTTATGCATTCATTTATATATCTGAAAAACTCCTTTTATTTTTATTACAAATATAAATTCTGAAATCATGATTTCTACATGTCTCCCTTTTAATGCTTTAAATTTCTTTCAGTGCAAAGCCATGTGCGGAGATCATGGGTTCCAAACTCGTCAGTTGCAGTGCGTATGGTTTGGAACGAAAAAAACAGCCGGGAATGCTTGTCGAGATATTCGTCAACCCGAACTAGTCCGTTCCTGCAGAGGCCCACCGTGTTCTAACAAATAGCGGGTTCGTCGAGCTCCCGTCATTTCCCCTCGGACTCTGTGAATAGAAATGGGCAGCCCCACTTTCAACAAGAAATCCCTCGACCTTTCTAGCTCCACAAAACAAACGGAAGGGGAAAGAAGGATAAAACTCTTCATCAAGTCATCTCACCCATCTTCATAAGCAACAGCCAACGGTGAGCAACAGCCAACATGAATGAACCATTTAAGAATACGAAAGAAAGGGAAAAAAAAGAGAGAAAAACTAATAACGTACTCCTCTTCTGTCTGTGAGAAACTCTACCATTTTGTGTGCTCGTGTATCTTGTAGTAGCAGATGCAAAAGGACGAATTGTGGAAAATGGAAAGAATTGGGGGAATAAAGAACACTTCAGTGTGAACACAGAATCAGAGTGGATCGCTGCTGCCATATATATTTAAGAAACAGAAGACGTAATATACCAAAGAAAACAGCGTGTGGACAGACCGCCATTCCGTTTTCTTGGTGGTTCCTGTAGTGGCATAGATTTGGTTTTTGTCTTTATTCATCGACTCCATTTCTTTGAAGTTATTTGATTCTGTGTGGGTTCAAACTCGTAGAACTAATCTCCTTATCCTCTTTATGGTAGTTCCTTTTTAAGTCCAACAGAATATCATGAGTAAATCAAGTCGTCCCTTAGTTAATTTCTATTTTTTCCCTGGGTCTAAAACAGTAAGCCAAAAATTTTTAATAATAGCATGGATAACCCGTTTTTTCTCTGCCCTCATCTCTTAATTATCTAAGTTTTTATCAGAAAGTAGTGTATGTAGACACGAGAAAGATTCAACCTAAATTTGGGGGAATTCTTCGTTAGATCTTATACCTCTACCAAATTTTCCACGAAACCGATTTTCCTTACTCATTCCTATATTCTGTTGTCTTTTTCTAAAGCTAAGTAAACATTATAACACCTTATCGGGACTGCTCAGGGCCTACTTAATTCCTTCGTTGCTTTCGTCTATATGGTCTTATTTTAGTTTCTGTTATTAATCTCATTGAAGTTGGTTTATTCTGTCTTATTATCTATATTTCCAGTTTTTCAAGGACAATATGCGTATTCTAACCTCCTAGAATGCAATTTGATTTTTGTTCTCAAGGCAGAATTGTTGCTCTTTGAATTTATTTTTATCTTTTATTTTAAAACATTCCCATCTGTATTCCAGAAATAACGACGAATGATAGATTTGCAACTACGATGTCAAATTTTGACATAAAAGTATTAAGTAGATAAATGGAGCATAACATTTAGAACGTTCTCAAAATGACGGATCGTTTAGATATCAATCTCAAAATCGCCAGTATAACGCTTAAGATTGGCTCGATCTGTGTAATTGATTATTTTGCTGACTTAAAATATTAAAACAAAATGTAATTGCTCTCCAGCTAAAACATTCCGGAAAATATTTTGAATTTTTGTTTAGGAAAAAATTTATACGAGAATTTAAATCCTTTGAATAAAAATTGAAAATTTAATAACTTTTTCCACGTTTTACTTTCACAGAGCTCAGAAATCAAATTGCAAAATTTCTCCTTTCGGAAAATTTTAAAATTGTAATCGTACATGTTTGTAACTTATATTTTGAATATAAAATGCCAGTTCTTAAAAATATTTTGAATTAAAAATGTTTAACTACGTTTGAACTGAATCAGCTTCAGATTTGCAGTTGAGTTTGTTTTATTTATACGAACATTTGAGTTTAAAGTTTTTAAATGAATCTCGTCGTTTCTGAATCATGCAAGACGCAAACGGGTCTTGAGTTCACAACTAATAAAAGGTGCTGTTCCAAGCAGTTGTTGTCAACTTACTAGTAATACTATTACTACTTCTACTACCTCTCCAGCACGATTTATATCAAAGTTATAACAGAAAATAGTGTTCATTTTACCGACAGATTGTATATATACAGCAAGTTATTGCCTCCTCCTTTGGGATCAAGGGTCAGTATATATTTACTTGAGCCTAAGTGCTGGTTGAAAAGTTGATTTCGTTGTTCTCCTAGTCTGGTAAAACTGTTATTATATAAAGTATTAAAAATAATATTAAAAAATTTTAAAATCTCTATAAATGATTATTTGTTTTGTATTTTGAGATGAATTTAATTTTTCTTTTCGCCTTTGAAAAGATTCGCATCTTTGGATTTGTACGAGTTATCGAAAGAGCGTTCTTTTTAAAATTATTACATCGTTAGTAATTAGCTTTGGATTTATTATGATTTAAATGTATTTGTATCGTTTGTGCTTGATTTCGCATGTTAATAAATCAATGAAACGGGTTTCTCTGAAAAGTGGATCATCATCGTTCACCGTAGATGCAGCTCTCTCTTTCTCTCTCTCTCCCTCAACTTTTGCTTTCAACTTTCCTTCCTTTCATGTCGTCATTCAAAAATTTTTTTAAAAACAAGGAACGAATAAATATATTCAGTGCCATTTCCCCCCACCGATGGCGATTCGTTTTGGTATTTTTTTTTAACTTTATTTTTTGCGCTGCATCCAATACCTGGCTCTGGATCGTCGTAGTTGATTCACATCCGTCCGCAATCCCCCTTCATTTTCTGGATGGTTCGTTTGCGACGGTAGAACGGATTTTTTAGGCTTATATTTGTATGTAACCAAATATAATTATTATTTTATGATTACTTTTTATCCTCCAGGTGTAAACATTCGTTGGATATGACAATAAATAAGAAGAGTCCTCGCGTTTCTGTCGAGTTGGACTGGTTTGGGTCTGTTGGGTGTTAATTTTTTTGTTTGTAAATACTATTATAAAGGGTGTGGAAATATTTTTTTTTATCTTGATGACAAAGAGCCGATAGGATGTTTAAGGGGAAAAATATATTATTAATTATTATTGTGGTTTTTTTTAGAAACAAAAACTTGAATGTGTGTATGTACGTGTGCTTGTATAAATGCTAAGTAGATGGACAAATATCAATTCTGGCTCTTTGTACAGGATAATAAAAAAAAATAGAAATACCAAAATTTTAAGTGCATGAATTTAAACTTTACTTTGGTGCACTGAAGTGATGTATCTAGTCATGTTATACGCAACGCATCTTAAATTAAACAGATATCCTTCTTGTTTTTTCGAATAAAATCTTTATATATTTGCTTGTAGAGTTTTCTACGACAAAAAATATCAAAAAAGAAGACAAAACGTAAAAAAAAAAAATCCCCCTTCCCCTTTACCTTATCACACTCCCTGTCATGAAATTTCTAGTAGGTTTGCATCCGTCTCTAGTTCCCATGTCTCTCTCTAGGTGTCTCTTATGAGAGAGAAATTAAAAAAAAAAAAAAAGCTTTAGGGTCGTCCTCCTCTCTTCTCTGTCTCTCTCAGCAAATTTCCCTAAGTAGTGCTGTATAATTCTTGTCATGTAGATAGAACTTAAAACTGATGTAATATTGTTATTCTTTCATTATTCGAAGTAGAGAGTATAAGGTAGACATTTTTTATTGTACGGCAACTGAAAGAAAACGTTACTGGAAATACAAAAAAAAAAAAAAAGAAAAAATAAAAAGATGAAGCTAAATACCAAAGCAAATAAAACATTTTCTTACTAAATAATATAATACACTCCTTGTTGGGCGTAAAATGACCATTGATAGAGACTGGTCTCCAAAAGATTTTAATTTTTCATCCGAAAACGGAGGCTTTATTTTTTTCTAAATCTTTAATAAAACTTATTGAAGATTTCCTTTCTACTGAACAGTTCTTGTTGTAAAAACAATATTACGAATTTGTCGTAAAGCACTTTTATTGTGGGTTCCATTTAGTTCAGCTTTGTTCGTGTAATGCATAATCATTTGTAAAAGTAATACTATTGAATTCATTTTTTCTTTCTTTCAGAGATATGTCGTTTTTATTACTTTCTGACATTTTTACATTAAAAACTGCATAAGATCAACCTCATTGGGTAAATATTTTTTGTTTAAATTAGACAATAAAATTTCTAAACAGTTTAAAGTATTTTGAAATCAAACGCTTAAAATGAAAACAGGAAAAGCAAACGTTTATGTTTTAGCGTCTGTAAGTATAAAGAAACGACAATTTTTATTTATTTTTTTAAAGTGTATATTATTTTTTAAAAAAATAGCCATTTTTTTTCGTAATAAAAATCGAAACGAGTATATCGAAGTAATTAGACATAGATATAAACATTCTGGGAAAAAATTAAAAAAAGATTTCATTCTAGTTTAGCTTTGAAAGAAAACATTCCATTTGTACTATTCTAGGGATTCGGGTTGGGGGTAGGGGGGGGGGGGGTCATCATTGCCTTTTTGGGGTTCCTTACAAGAATTATTGTTTTCATTTTTTGTATAGGATTTTAAATTTGATTTTGTGGTTTTTTTGTTGCTTTGGGTTATGTTTTCAAATCATATTCTCTTTGTACAACATTACTCAATCCTGTATCAAGTGGACAATTTTTTAAATAAAAAAAAATGTTTTAACGTTTTCATTTTTCATTCTTTTTTTCCCTAAAATTGATAATATTCATTCCTCTGCCTATTTAAGATGTATTATAACAGACTAAGGAAGCTGATGAATACGATCCTCTATAAAACATAATTAAAAATTACATTTTAATGATCAACACAATTGCGTTTGACAATTTCAATTATACTTACTTCAGGTAAGTGATCAGAATTTAATGTAAAACCCTTCATTCATGTTTTCCACATATTTTGAAAATTTTCGAAAATTATGACTGAACATAACTTGACGTGTTAATTGGGTTTTAAGGATAATTAAACAACATTTCTACCTGTATTTGAAATTGTCCTACATTTTAATCGGGGAAAAAAATCTAAAAATGAGTCACGGTTGCTTTTTTTTTTTTTTTTTCTTTTTTTTTTTTTTTTGCTTTTTTTTTGCTTTGATATTAAATTCAAGACTTGTTGCGGAGAAGACTTTAATCTCGTTGGGTTCATGCAAAAAATTTAATAACGTAACCACATCGTTTCCGGCAGGAATGACACAGAATTGCTTTATAACGAGCAATCATAGCTTGGTAAAATAAACGTGAATTGTTGCATTCATTGAATGTTATCTTCGAAATAATTCTATAATTTTTAGGCACATCTTCCTAGAAAGCAGCAAGGACAAGTAAGTGTGCTTTAGCTAGATACGAGCACATAGAAAACAACAGAACCGTGTGAAAGTGAGTTTATAGTGACTCTGTGCTGAAGGTGATAATATATGAGTGGGAGTTAATAAAGCCGACGCAGTGTTTCATTTAAAAACCGACGAAAGTCGTTATGCCAATATGGTAGTGCTCCGTCTTGCAGAAAAATGAAATCTTCAGTCTTTAGTCATTTGTGGGATCAGGCGATCCTATAGCATTTCAAGATAGGAACGTCCCGTAACAGTGCTTCGGAAATTCGTTGGTCAACTGTAACACTTAAAACTGTTTCCTTCATGCTTCCATCATTATTAAATGCCTTCCCAAAAAATTTGTCTTTCCTTTATTTACTGAGAAAATTAAGTCTGACATTATTTTACAAAGTCTTCATTACTTGTACACATACAGAAAAAAAACCCAGAATAAAATTAACAGGAGTTAAAGAAATAGAATATTCATTAACATGTGCATTTATTATTTAAAAAAAAACAAACAAACTTGAGTTTACCCAGAAGCTTTGCAATTTGACACGAGACAATATAATTTACATAACAATTCTCAAAATGAGCAATTCTCAAATCTTGGTTTATGTTTGATATTTTGACATCAGTACTTTAAAGAGAACGTTTAAAAATAGTTCGGTATATTATTTTTATTTACTACTAAGCGACTATAGAAGATTTAAGACTTTCACAGGCAATCACATTTACAGAATCGCTAAGCCTCCATGAACAAAACTTCAATATATGAGTAGATGGAACCCACCAAAGTTTGACGGTAAACAATTGTCCATCTTATTATTAATCTCTATCCCTTTAATTAAAAAATAAATAAATAAAAAAGTGTGTTTTGCGGGACACCCGACCGAAGTGAAAGTCCAAATGCATGATAATAGAGAAAAACATTGGATGATGTAATCAGTGAAAAGGATTTCTAATAATGGTAAAAAACACAATCATTTAAAACGTGAAAGATTTATTTAAAAAAGTCAAAGTATTTTTTACAAATACAAGTTTATTATCTAGCA
>JAHWFO010093131.1:2108722-2155994 GCA_023313115.1 Rhysida immarginata
AAGTTTAGAGATGCAGTAGTTTTCTCCAACGAACTGTCGAAATAGTCGTCTTTGGAACTTAAATATATAGATGGCATTTATGACTTTTAACAATAGCTAAACAATCTTCAAGAAAAAACAAAACGGATATAAAATGAACAAATTAAATCAAAATATGTCTTAAATAATTAACATTAATAAACAATTTTAATTAACATGAAGCCATCTTCACAAGATTCAAATTGCATTAGAATTACTCGAGATTTTTATGATTTTCTAAGACCAGGCAGTTCATTATTAAGTAGCGGAAGAATGAAACTACTTATTGATTTCATCATGTCCGTCTTCATATTTTCTACATTTTTTGACGTAGAAAATTGAAATTCGGTGTATAGCCTACTGTGCACATATCCTATTCACTAATCAATTTAGCTTCGATTGGCCCACTGCGGTCGGAGTTACGAGATTGGGAGTTAGAGTGGTCCATCTGTTCTCTATGTATGCAGAGCGTTGTTAGGGATCTATGGTAACAAGTTACAGAGGAGCAGAAAAGGTGGAGAGCCCCTTTCGCCACCATCGAGTGTTTTCGATCTTGTAGCTATGCATCGCTGCTATTGCCCTGAATCGCAGTTTACACTGCAGCAGGATGGAACGCAGAACACGTAACCACTCCCGTTGACACGCTTTCCAAACACTCTTCACTGTTCGCGGTCGTCTCTTTCCGAAGGACCATTTAAGTAGGCCAAAGCCACAAAAATCCATAGGCGATGCGTCCGGCGACTTGACGGGTATGTCGCTGAATGGAATGGAGCGGATTCCTGTATCTTCTTACATGCGTTCTAAGAACAGGTGAGTTGACGCGGCAGTGTGATTCGACGCCTTGTTTGGGTGTCCAGCCATACCTTGTTTACCTCTGTATCATACAAAACCGGGATGTCACGGGTAAATATGAGGGTTAGACGATATGAGGGGTTGACTCAACTTGGGCTTTGATTCAATTCTGTGTAAAGTTAACTTGCCGTTGTAGCTATATCCCGCCACGATCATGAAATTCACGGTACCATTTTCTGAAGTCCTTAGAATCCCGTGGGCGGCGAAAAATGGCTCAGTTCTTGTTTCAGTCGCTTAAATAAACATACGCCTCATCTAGTATGACCAGGTATTTCCATTTTTCATTCGCCAGGTATCATCTATACAGATTACGGCAGTTGGTCCGTCAGTCTCGAACATGGTGCGGCAACCACTTATGAACTGGCTCTTGTGTCGTTCTCCAGTTGTAAATCATGATTGATAATTGTGTTTACCATGTACTCAGATGTCCTACCTTTGTGTAATGGCTCGTTGTGTTGATGGGTTACATCCAGTTACGAGAGCCCGAACTTCTGGTTTTGCCAGTATTATTTAGTTTATTATATTTATTTATTCTGGTTAAATATTATATTTGCTTGATATCCCTTTCTTGGAAACTACAAAGCCTCACTTCTTGCATGTTTTCATAATTTCGGAATAGCTGAATTTGGCGTCGGAAAGGACTGTTATGCAGCCCTCCCAATATCTGCCAATTTTTGATGGTATAACTCAATGTTTTTAGCTCGCTGCTCGAATAGTAACTATTTTAGTACCTGTCTTAACAGAACTCCACGTGTTAGCTCACGTGAAATGAACGCGGGCGCCACATTTAAATATGCTAATTATCACAGATCCCTAACGATCCTGTACACCGTGTGCAAATTAAATAACGAGACTGTCGTTACTGAAAGAAAATTATAAATAGTACTTGACAGAAAATTTTTACATATTTTCAAAATAATCTCCATTTGACTAAATAAAACGAATAAAAAGTCCTGGAAACACGTTTTAAAGCGTTCTGAGGGAATGCTGTGCACCAGACTCTTCACTGCCGTTTGGATGACGAGGACATCTTCAAATCGTTGTCCTTTCAATGCCCTTTAGATGTTTGGAAAAAGAAAAAAGACCGCTGGAGCCAAATCAGGTGAGTACAGAGGATGAACCAACGTTGGACAAGAAACAGTTTCAAAATGAGTGTGCAGTGGGAAGATGCGTTGTCATGCAGCAGCTTCTAATTCTTGTTCTGGAACAACTGGAACAATTCGTCGCATGCGATTGTAGAGACGTTCCAAGACAATTCGCACCTAATTCGCACCACTGCTGTCGAAGAACACAATGAGCATTGTCTTGATCCGAGACTTCTGCAGACACGCCATTCCATGCTCTTTAAAAGCCTCTGTCGCAGTTTCGCCCAATTTAACGTTAAATTTAATTACGGCACGCTGCTCCATTTTGAATTTCTTGACGACACCCCGACACAAAAGTTTATTGCCGTTCTATTATCGGAAAAACTGGTTGCCAATCACGTTCCAAAGTAACGGTTCATACACTTGTTTGAATTTTCCTGCTTCGTGTCTTCCCTAAAAAAAAATAAGCCTCGTTATTTAATTGGCACACGGTGTATAGTATGTTAAGAAGTAAAATTCGATATGCAGGTTTCTCTATGCAAAAATCTACGTTTTACTATGAAGTTTGGTCCAAACCGTCCCAGTTTGGTCGGTATTATGGGGTTACATGATTTTTAGGACTATCATGGTAGTTATTAACGTTGTCAAATTGTAACTTATGGCATGTAATATGCATTCGATCAAAAAAAGATGAGAAACGAAAGAGGATAGAGTTCTTTTCCATTTTCTAAATACTAAGTTCGATAAAATCTATTTTTTTATATTTATGATTAAAAATTGGGGGTAAAAGGAAGAATAAAATAGATGAATTCAGGGCTTCCGCTACTTTACTATTTTCCTCAGGGGATTAATTTCTTGTTTATACCACGTTTAGATTTTTCCATCTGGTACTGATTGTACGGTAAGGTCGCATGAAAAGGCTCGAGCATTAATTTCACCAACTGTTGTACACTTAGCGCAAAAAACTAATAAATTTATCAATTAAGCCGGACTGAATTTGCTCTGAACCGAATAACCGCCGCGGCGCTTATTTGCGCTTTTACGATATATCATAAAAATTTATATCAATAACTTCAAATTAACAATTCCTAGTTTACATTTGGATAAATATTTATAAAGATTATAAAATTATATATTTTTAAAAATTAGTATTTTAAACTATATAAATTATATAAATTAGCCTATACTTAAAAATATTGAAATAATTCGACATTTTCTTTTCTTCGTATAAAATAATACTCCCTTTGTCCGGTAAAAATGGTATATATTTACAGTACAAAATAGTTTTGAAATATATAACATATTTTCGGACATGCGGAGTATTATATGCTTCTACGACGAATGGTTGTCATAGCAGCCAAAAGGTACAGACGTGTTCGTCTTTGGCACTGCAAAAATCTTAAAAAATTTTATAATATCATAGAATATAAAAAAGAAAATAAGGAAAGGAAAAAAAAGCTCAAAGAATGAAGTAATAAAATTTTATAAGTATTAGATTTATTGCGTATTTTATTAAAGGTTTGGAAGACGTCCCTGAACAAATTACAAAAAACATCACAGCTTTTTCAATCTCCGCATAGTCTTTTACAAAGCTCACTGAAAAATACTGAAAATATTTAGAAAATTCCATTCATTTTTTGAGCTGTTTATGAAAATGAGTCGTAGAAAGGTGTTCGAATAACAAATGCACAAAATTATAATTTTTATTTCTCAGAAATTTTCACTGAGGAAAAATATCAATTGCCATATTCTACAATTTTTTTGTGTAATATTTAACGCAAGTTCCGTTGTTTCTATTATTCCACGTTATATTGGCGCACTTAGTTTTTACTTCATAATTATGTCTAATTTTTTCAACAGTTAAAAATGAATAATACGTATTATAAGCGCAACATAAATTTTGCTGCCTTAGATATAATTACCATTTATTAGTTTTTAAATCATCATATCGACTGTAAACCAAAATGGTAGAAGAGTTTATTTGTTTTTTTGAGTTTATGTTTTGTTTTTTTATTACATCAATGCAAGCTAAAAAAAAATTTAAGACAATGGCTATGCTTTTCGTCCGTAAATTTTGTCTGGGTCGACTTTCGTAGACTTATTCAAAGCAGTTAATGCACATTAAAGAAAAAAAAATCAGTGGAAAGCAGGCATTACTTCCTTTAAGAGCCTGGGGCTTCCAAAATTTTAATTCAGGCTTGTTATCATTTTGCTGTGTTTTCTATCCACCGACAGAAAAATATCTAAGAATGAAATCTTGCTAAAAGTCCAAAGGCATTAACGCGAAAGGATGTTATCTTTTCCTATTCTGCAATGTAGGGAAAGAACTAGCTATTACAAATGCCCCTCATTAACTGGCAGATATTTATTATAGTGTATTGTAGTTTATTTATTGGCAGTGGCGTCGTAAAATATTTGCAAAAAAAAAATTAACAGTGTTCATAAAAGCGCGCATTATTTTATCAAATTTATTCGATCCAGCGGGATACTGAAAAAGTTTTCCTTAAGCGCGGTATACTATGCAATTAAGTGTAATTTTAATTTTTATGCTGTGTTGGCTTAAACCTCTACTTTATCTGGAATCTATGTGAATCTATTAAAAAAAAGTAAACTTGTGATTTTATTCAGAATCAGACACATGACGCTTATTCTAGTCATATTTACCTTAACTATATAAAATACGTTTCAATACGGTGCAAATACTTTTCAATAAAATTTCCAAAATACAATGAAAAAAAAACTGCTGCAGCTGTCTACAGACATAATCGCTGTGCAGTGGATAGCTTGGCAAAGTTAAGCCATGACCCTCGAACTGCATTGTGATTAGGATGGATGCCATTTTGATAGCACTCGTAAAAAGAAAGCAGCTACGTTTTGTCAGCATTTGTCGTCTATCAATAGGATAAGGAAATCTATCAAAATCCTTATAGAATGATACCAATTCCATTTACAAAAATAATAGATAAATCGAGTAATAAGACACATCGCTCCCTAAAATTTCTCAACGGTACACGCTCAAAAGAGGCTTTGTGCCTACAGCTGTATACAGCAGTTTTCTTATTCTTATTGCAGATTTAATGTTTTTCGGTTAAATCATAGCGTGTGCAGCTATAATAAATACGAAGAGTTATAATTTAACTATCTTTCAAGAGATCTTTAAATTTATATATCTCACATTCTGCATGTGTTCCGCGAATGTGAATAGCCCTTTTCTTCCCTTAAGAATCTTCTTTATCGATTTAAGTGTAGTTCTACCAAAGCTGCACTATGAAGATTCACATCTCCTTTAGATTGCTATTCGCAGTATCGTATTTTGAACAGGTGCTTCTTAAAGGAAAATTTATAAACGAGTAGAACAGAAATATATATCTTATTTACCCTAGGTTGGTTGGTTGGTTTATTAGAATTTTTGGCGTCGACTACTAATGTAATTTTGCGCCTTTTACACAAGTTATATCTGTACGTAGCCCGGGACAAACACAAACATCCATACCCACGGCGGAATTCGAACCCACAACCAGGTGGGGTCGAGAACTAGAAAGCCTACGCTCTAGCCGGCTCGGCCACCTGGGCGGCAATATTTACCCTAGGTAATCGGGACAAGGGTAAATGGGGTAAGAATGGGGACAATGATTTGAAAACAAACAGAGCTTGACTTTGTTTCCTAGCTCACCTTTTGTTACCACTGCATGCCACAGCTCGCATCTGACGCAGCTTGCTGCACTGATCAAAGTGATATTGAATGTTTGGCCAACACCAGAATGACTTATTATTATTCAAAACTTCAGTAACCTGTGGATAGTCTTTAAATTGTGAGAAACAGATCTGTTGTACACAATTATTTTTTATTTACTGGTTACAAGGTATTCTGCTACTGAACTAAGGTTAAAAGTTAACCGAAATGTACGAGGGGCGTTCAAATTTGACCTGGACTTTATTTTTTGTAAATTTCATTGTTGTAAAAATCTAAACTTTCATTATTGGGATGGCAACTACTGCCTGTCATGCAAATGCAGCACCACTCATCCGGTTGCCATGACAACCGATTGTTTGCTTAAACAAAATGGCGGATAGCGATGTGTCAACCAAAGTGGAACAACGAATAATCAAGTTTCTCCACAATGAAGGCGTGAAAGCATCTGAAATTCATCACAGACTTCAAAGACAGTTCACTGAGTCATGTTTGTCTCGATCATCCGTCTTTCCTTGGTGCCAAAAGTTTGAGGGAGGGCGAGATCCACCGACAATGAACCTCTGTCAAGACCAGCAATTCCTGTCAATGATGGCATCATCGCACGAACAAATGAGTTGATAAGGGACAACAGGCGGATTCATGTCCGAGAATTGACTTCAATACTGAACATCAGCACTGGCAGTGTGGAGACCATCATCCACGATAAGCTGAAATTCAACAAGATCTGTGCCAAGCAACTCTCTGAGGATCACAAAACCACCCGGGTGGAAATCTATTCCATGCTGCTGCAGCAATATGACAGGGAAGGTGACAGTTTCTTAAGACGTGTTGTGACCACCGACGAGACATGGATTCATCACCATACTCCTGAAAGCAAGCGGGTGGGCATGGAGTGGCGACACACTAACTCACCACGACCCAAGAAATTCAAGATGGCACCGTCGGCAACGAAAGTGATGGCGACTGTATTCTGGGATATTAAGGGCATCATTCATGTCGATTTTCTGGAAGAATGCACCCTATTACTATGAAATTTTGAGGACGTCTCTGAAGCCGGCACTAAGGAAAAAAGCGACCAAGACTCTTTACCAGTGGTGTGTGTTTCCTAATTGCAGATTTGTTCTGCAAGACAATGCCAGACCACACACAGCCAAACGGACTATGGACACACTGACGGAACTTAAATGGGACATCTTACCACATCTTACCATACAACCCGGATCTCTCCTCTTGCGACTATCACCTTTTTGGACCATTGAAAGAGTTCTTGGGAGGGCAGAGGTTCGGCTCCAATGAGGAAGTGAAAAGGGCTATCCTGACGTGGTTTCGACATCAGCCTGAAAATTTCTACAGAACCAATATCCAGAATGCTGGAAAAAATGTGTAGAGAACCAAGGAGAGTTCTTTGAGAAATAATTGATGTGTGTGTATTTTTTGTAGTTTCTTGATTTTGTAAAAAATAAAGTCTAGGTCAAATTTGAACGTCTCTCGTACATCCAGTAAATAAAAAAAAATAGTTGTAGACAAGAGGTCTGTTTCTCATAATTTATTATATTTTTCTAGGTAACATGAACTACCTTAAAAAAGGGGTTCTTCATTAATATAAATAAAATAACAAAAATGAAGAAAACCTATGAAGGATTAAAACTGATTGTCAAAATTTTACAGGATACAGGCGTTGCCAATGGGTGGATTTACTGGAGACCTCAATTATTAAAGAAGTATATTACTGAATAAATTATAGAAGATGGCAATTTCGAGAAATTTTCCTTTCCCTCCCCTCCTCCTGTTTAGCAACTCCCAAACAAGAGTGGAAAAATGTGGTTTTATTAAATGATAGCTTATCTCAGTACAATTTGCCGTTTTCTTTTTGTTTGTCGCTACCTTACAGTAGAGCCGATTACAGTAAAATTGTTTTTTCGTCGATTCGGAACAAACTGAACTAAACGACCTGTATTATAGTTTCTCATTATTTTTCCTGAATAGGAAGGAAAAACCTCTAACAGAAGGAAAACATCCGAGATATGAAACGCTGGATAGTATTCCGAAGGATATGATTCATTCTCAATGGCAAGATTGAGACTGACCATAAAATTTATCTAAACATCTAGATTAGATGACTAAGATGTGGGGAGGAGATCGGGATAAATGGCTAGAACCATTCTCATAAGTTGTGCTTGGCAAAAAGATGGCATAGAAATAACACAAGAGATGTTTCTAGGAAACGGAACAGGAAAACGTAAAACCTAAGATTCAATAGATCAAATAGAAATTTGAGAACGGCCCTTGTCAGCATTTCATATTCTTATAATCCCTTTTATGAATTTCGATGCTCTCAAAGCTCTTTAATTGATTTCTTGAATTGACAGACCTAAGTAACTAAAGTAAAAATTACATAAAATATGATCTGCTTCTAAAACATATTTGGCGACACTGTATCTTTCCGATGTACTGTATTTTATGAGCGAAATGCCAAACATGTCGCCAAATTGCTTACTGACGCTTATTTTTCAACACGATTAAATAAGCTATACAGGGCACGCCTCTTCATGAATTGTCCCTGCTTGCGACACACTGCCTTGATTAGCCATATCGTCAGTTCTCTCTTCTAAGGCTTATTAAGCAATTTGAGATGTGATGAGGCATCGTTGCCGCCAATCCAGAGAGATGACGAAATTAGCCCGTAAATTGGAGATCAGTGACAAGATATCCCTCAGAATACCATCCGGCAACTTAATGATTCCATGCCAAATCGGATATCGAATATGCTTTGTAACGTTACCATCGTGCACGTGCCCCAGTGAATACATGTGCAACAAGATAGAAACAGTATTAGAGACAGAGGAACAAATAAAGTAAATAAATAAAGAAAAATTGATAAACTTTCAATGTACACTTGTATCCAAAAATAAGCATAATTGTAAAAAATAATATTTAAAGGTTCAGATCCAGAAAAATGACAAACGTTGGTATGTATATGTCATGTAAATCAGTTAGACGGTTAAACCAATGCCAATTCGTGATCGGATGATCTCAGAAATGCAAATTTAAGCAAATTAATCAAACTGCAATAATTACAGTAGAGTAAACCATAGGGTCACATTACAAACCATGCTAGGATAACTCCTTGTTATCCTTGATATTACATTTAATATGGACCACAGATGCCAAATTGATTTTGTTATGAAAAGCAGAATACTCGGAAGACTCGAGGAAGCCACACGCGAAAATCTCCAGAGAATGAATGTTTCATAAAACGTCATTTCTAGACTTTGGAGACGGTTCCAAGACACAGGAGATGTTACACGCCAACCAGTGAAAGGTCCCCTAGGGCTGCAACCACTCAACAGAACCGATATTTGCAATTAACTGCAAAATGTCTAACCAGCTTACAGCCGTCTCAGGAACAAGAGTTTCCAGACAAACAGTTTATCAGAGGATAAAGGAAGCTGATCCTCATGCCAGATATGCGACAGTTTGTGTCCCGCTCACCCTGCGAGTCGTAGGGTCAGTTTAAACTGGAGTCGAGATAGTAACTGGACTTTGGATCAGTGGAGTAACCTGCTGTTCACCGATGAGTCCAGATTCAGCTTACAAAGCGATTCTCGTCGAACCACTATCTGGAGAGAGCGTGGAACCCGTTATAATCTCAACAACATCAAGGGAAAGGATCAGTGGCGGTGGTGGACTTATGGTTTGGGAGGGGGAGACATCATGCTAAACGGAAGTACAGAGCTTCACACCTTTGACAGAGATACCGCCAATGCTCGAAGATACAGAGGCGAAGTACTGGAAGGTATATTAGAGGTTTCAGAGGTACCATGGGTCCATATTTTATTCTCTTGGATGATAATGCACGTTCCCACAAAACTCTACTGGTGGAGGACATTCTGCAAAGTGAGGATATCCAACACAAGAAGTGGCTAGCAAAATCTCCAGATATGAACACGATGGAGCAAGCATGGGGGTCCAGTTGGGAGACAAATTGCATCCCGTCAGCCTCCACCAATGTTCATCTCAGAGCTCAAAACTGTTCTTCGCCAGGCTCTTGAAAAACCTCATTGAGCTATACGTATTATATTGACACAATTTTCCTCATGATAATTAAATTAAAAAATACATTTGCTTCTCAACTTTAGTGTAAACTTTTTAAATAAGAAAGCAAATATATTTTTTAATTTAATTATCATTCATATACCTCATATATATTAATTTTCCCCATGTCTTGAGCGCATAAAAAAACATGTTCTTTTTCTCTTTTTCATAAACTTCTTTTTTATAAAATGAAACATTTATTTATACTCTTTTCTTCATCCATGGCGTGTCCAATTAAATTTCCGATTTCAATTGTTAGACATTGTTGCAAAGTAAAATTAACAATGAATAACAATTGAAATTAGAAATTTAATTAGACACGCTCAGTTAAACTTTCGTTGGGCAGAATATAAACTGTTTTGCTTTTTTATTACACGCTTTTATTTAACTTGCTTTTCTGTGTGTCCAGGGTCAAATCTTGTAATTAATATTAAACCAACTTCCCTAGAAGCTAGAGAGCTGAAACTTGATACACATTCACAGAACTGATGACATTGCATGTTAAAGGAAAAAATTTTCAAATCGGTTCACTGAAACGCGTTCTAGGGCATAAATTAATTTCAGTCTCCTCTCCACAAGCAACACCTCCTAAAAAGAAAGCCTGTGCCAACGCCTCCTAAACATAAGGCCTGAGCGCGAAAACGTCAGACATTGTTACATCATCATCCGAAGATACGTTTAATCGCATTTCTACCAATAATAAGCCCTGAAATGCAATTAAACGTATCTTCGGATGATGATGTAACAATGTCTGACGTTTTCGCGCTCAGGCCTTATATTTAGGAGGCGTTGCCTGTGCACTGAAAATTCATACGTTGTTACTTCATCATAAAAAGGCATTGTTAATCGTATTTCTGCCAATAAGCTCTAAATTATGACTTCTTATGATCATGAATTTTCAATGCATAGGCTTTCTTTTTAGGAGGTGTTGCCACAAGTCGGCAACTTGCGGAGGGACGATTGTTATACGAATTGCTTAATTGTTAGACCAAACAATTAGTTTTACAAATTGTTGATCCCGGCTTGAAGAGATATAATAATAACACATTACAATGTATAAAAGCATGGTTTCCTCTTATCTTGTTTCACCTGCAATGTGGCATTGCACCACGGCCTCCTAGAAACTACCAGGCCTAAACATGACATCAATAATGTATTGTTGCAGCACTAAGATTGTGACGTTGAACTTACTTCTGTAATAGCAACACTTCCTAGAAAGAAAGCCAAACACCTGAATCGTCATATATTGTTACATCATCATATTTCGACCATAGTTAATCATATATCCACCAATAATAAGCTCTAAATTTGGTCGACTTATGATGATGTAACAATGCATGACGTTTCAGTTGTTTGGCTTTCTTTCTAGGAGGTTTGGGTAATAGCACCACCAGTTTTAATGCAACAATGTTTTATCTTTTTCATGTTCAGGCCTGGTAGTTTCTAGACGGCCGTGGTTGCACACAAGTTTCATCTCATTCTGTTAATCGGCTTATGAAATAAGTATACTGACATTGATTATGGTTAACTTTTGGACACGAGTATATTGGCAATGAGAAATTTGTTTTAATTAATTTTAATTACTTAAATATTTTCATTTGAAGATTTATTCCATTAAACAATGAGATTTTAAATTGGTTAATTATCGATGGTGGCCAAAGCTCATTGTTACGAACTCATTGAATATGTTACTTCATTTTTGTCCAAAATAGTTTTATAGTTGCTATATTCTTGGATTACACCAAAACGTTTGATTCTGTTCCTTTACAACTTCTAAATTTCAAACTTTCCACTCTGTATAATGAGAGTGTGGTCATGGGTGGTGTTATTTTCTCCACGTGATTAAAAACCCCCATTACCTACACACGTTACAATGGTCAGGAAGCGCAATTGAATACATTTTTCATAATAAAATTTATTTAATTTTTCCAGAACGTTATACTGTAATTAGATATATAAAAATTAGATAATATTCCAATTTTACTGGTAAATATTAAGATATTCTAAAACTTGGGTACTTCGTATTATGGAGGCTTATGGCCGGTTAGCTGAGACAGAATTAATATGGCTATGTTAACATCAATTAGTGCTGCTGTTGCACGTAGACCAAATTAATTTCTTATTAGGGAACGTTTGGGAAAAAATAAAAATCTCGCAAACATTTCATGGTAATAATTAAGGTTCGGATTTATATCCACTTTTACTTACCGCACCAAAAATTTACTTTCGCACGTTGCTTTGTCATATAAGTTTATATTAAATTGGACGCAGCCTCTATCTATTATCATCATCAATCACAACCTGAAAAAGTCGGATATAAAAGACGAAATCGGTTGTTAGCTGCAAAATCCAAAGTCTTCTAATAAATTGTGTTGCACTTATTTAACTGTTAACGGTTTTCCACAATAATTTTCTCCATCTATGACCTGAAAGATTTCATTGAACATTTATTCAATTATTTAAAAAACTGGAAGATGAATTAATTTTCACGTAATTTATAATCACCGTTCTGATTAATTATTCCATTAATTTTCTCCTTTTACAGGTTATTCAACTCCGATAATGCTGAGCTCGATTATTATTCTCATCTCGTAAGATATTCGTTTTATTGCATTCATTCGGTGAACCTCATCGCTTTTTTAAATCCATTTCTTCGTCTAATAACTTTCGAAATTTTAATTTCTCCATTAAACCCAGTCATAAAATGCGAAGAAAGCAAAAAAATTTCAATTTGCTTAGCCCACAAACATTGTAGTTAAATAAATTTGATTATATCCATAATGCTAAATAAGAGGCCGCCTTAGAGTTTCCGTGAGTTTCACGTCTCTGATTTGATTAAATCCTACTCTTTAAATCAATATTACTTGTCAGTTTTATTTATTGATTTACTTAGGCATAACTCCACTTAAACCTAATGGTTTCATATTTAAAAGTGGTAAATTAAGGTTCATTTGATAAATTGCGCGTCCCTTCTTGGGACGTGTTGTGTTTTTTCTCTCTTCCCTCCCTCCTCCCCTTTCAGCTGCTATTATCGCGCCGTTCATCTCAGATTCTTTCGTCTCCTTTCGAAGTTGACATCTTTAAAGGATAAAAGCAAACAGCCCATTTAAAGAAAATAAGAGGAGGGGACGAGGAAGAGCTCATTGTTTGTTTTCGCTGAAAGCTCTGAATTTATGTAAGCCAATTAATGAGCGTAATTATAGGGTTCTAGTAATAGGAGAAGAGATGTATCTATACGTTAATCCCCACATGATTGGATTGCTTTACAATAAAAAAAAGAAAGTTGCGGCATTCATTCGTTTTTGCTGAGAACATCGATACATAAATATTGTGGCGTCGAAATTAAGTCGTCGATATTTCCATTGTGGAGGAGCCAAGTGGTGTTGATGGCGGAGTCGAAAATCTCTCCTTAATTGGGCAATCATCTCATCCGTTAATCGTCCCTTTTGCCGAATAGTTCCCAAAATGCGCAGCGAGCGAAAAGAAGAACGACTTCCCACACCGAGGAACGAAGAAGGTCACGACGACTGTAAATTGTAATTTAACTCTTGACTTAATTTTTTAACGTTTCGCAGTTATACGAACCTGTTTAGCATGCAAGGGAGGAGGCGGTGTCGTCGTTTCTCACCCTCGTTACAACGACGTAAGGAGAAACAAAAGGCACGTGGCCCCGCGCTCCACGCTTGCTTATCTGATTGGCTTAAATCATTTCCGACCGGTATCATAAGTTAAGCCGTGGCGCGGCACAAACTGACCCCGTTAAGACGATATCGTCGAACATGCATTCTAGTTTTCCTACATGGGGTGTACGAAAATTTTTTTCTTCCTTTCTCACCTTGTTTCTCCTCCCTGTTTTGGTAAATCTAACTTTCGGACATTCTCTGAATTCTAATGCCAAGGAAGGAAGGACTGGATACCTATCACGTGATTGGAATTATAACTTAATCAAATGCTGCGACTTAAGTAGCTTACTGTAACAACGCAGTCAAGTCACTCGTTCACTTATGAAGTCGTTTTACTTCTCTCACACCTCATTATATATCATTGTCATCCTTCGTTTAACTCCAGGTTTGCTTATCAAGTGAAAGCAAATAACAAAACTGTTGCAGAATTTAATTATGAAACCATGTTTAATGAAACTACATAAAAAAAACCCTACTTGCATGCTTTGAATATAAAGTATAGTTTTTTAAATAAATAGATCAGAGACCGAATGAAGTTTCTTGGACGAAGTATTTAAAAATTTAATCTTTGTATAATAGTTTCATTATTTCTGATTCCTATGAGCGCATGCAATGAAATAATGTTTCAACGCAATTAACTCCTGCTGCCCTCTTGTAGGAAATGCGAGGAAACTTAAATGTTTTTAATGATTCAATGATAAAGCACAATATTTTAAATTCAAACAAGCAAGTTTCATAATCTCAAGAAATGTTACAACAACAGAACGGCGCAGTAGAAAGTTGGAAGAAAAATCATATTAGTTTATTTCAAACAATAAAGCTTAATACGCTTAAAAGTACATGAGGGCAAATTTAAATGCTTTTTTTTTTCAATTGTGGTTGAACTTTTATTGGCGTCTATAAATAAGGAATCAAAAGCCTCTTATATAAAAGAAAAACATTAAAAATGCTGGGATTGAGGCGGGATATGCGCAGAGATAAGATCGTCGGCGATGTTTCTACGGAATGTGAAATAGAAACTGCTTCGTGGATTTCTGTCAATGTAATAAGAGGTCGTTGTTTGTCTGTTCTAAGAATGTAAAACAAACATCCGATGAACCGTTTGCCTGTTTAGAAACCTCGACGCCGTGTAATAAGAAACTTTCGCGGGAACAATTAAAGAGGAAAATTACAAGAGGTCATATTTTGATGCTAAGCACGTAAATGATATTTTTTGGACATGCTATTGACCGCTAATTTTATCTTTCATTAATTTTATGAACGTGCAATAAATAGAGATTACGATATTGCCACATTAATTTATTACTGAAGTTAATTCGATTACCCTGATAGCAGATATTTACTATGAAAAACTGCGCTAATTAATGAAAGAAATTAAGGAAAATTCATTTTACACTTTCTATGATTTGGAAGATTTTAAGGTTCTGAAAGCACTTGGAAATTATCAAACAAAGCTTTCTTGTAATAAAATTGCATATAAAATATCTTATTTATACGGCAAGAATTTACATTTTTCTAAAAAGATTTTCATAAATACTATTTAATAATAAAATAACTATTCTGGAATAACCATCTACCCTCTATGCAGGAATATCATTGGATTGTTTTGTTGTTTTTTCCGAGTTTGATAGAACAGGACTTGTTTTTCAAAATTTAACTTAATATCCGAAAATTTTCACTTCCGGGATCCTAACCGCGGGCTTTTAAACAATCCGTCCCCAACTTAGAAGATAAAATTTATTCACCTGAATTGAGGAGCTCAGAATTAGAAGGGCATAAGCGACAAAGTTGCCAATTTTGCTTTTATCATTGGAAATTGTAAAGTCATTCTTTTTCTCTCTGGTGAATGTCATGGCAAAGAAAAATCGAACTTATTGCATGTTTTAATAAGGTATAAACTAGTGTATCTCTTCGTCTTTTGAAGCATTGGATCATCTCTTTAACCTTTGTTTTCTCAAAATGTACTTTTCGTCACTTAGCCTCTCTGGTTCTGAGCTCCTCAATTTTTTTTCTTCTGGTTTTCTTTTTCATGAAGATAATTACAAAATAAAAAAGGAAGGAAAAATTTCGTGATCTGGACTCGAACCAGAGCCCATTACATTGTCTGTCACTGCTCTAACCAATTGAGCTACCGCGGACAGTGCATCACCAAGCTATTACAATTAAATCAAAATCGGCTCAACTTGCAAATCGGGAAACCTGCTTATCCTTAAACCATCAAACAACTGATAAGAATTCAACTCAAAGAAAAGATAATGAAACAGAAGAGATTCTTCAAGCATACATGTATCATAATTACAAAGTAGAAAAGGGAAAGAAAAATTCCGCGACCTGGACTCAGTGAACAGTTTGGTGGTTCACTGTCCGCGGCGTGATCGCCTCTGATGCCCGAAGACGCGGGTTCGACCCCGGCCGAGGACGACGAGGATTTTTTTCAGGGGGGAAATCCTGAGATCACGCACTTCCTTCGGAAGGGAATTAAAGCCGTTGGTCCCGTGTAGTCGTTTGCCGGCTGCACGTTAAAGAACCCTTGCGAGGCAAAATTTGCGGCCCCTATAACGCCATCTTGAAATGACCATAGTAGTTGAAAAGGACGTTAATACCAAACAAACAAACCAACCAAACCAAACCACTGTCCGCGGCAGCTCAATTGGTAGAGCAGCGAGTGTCGTGGTCCGTGGTTCGAATCCAGGTCGTGGATTTTTTCCTTCCCTTTTTTACTTTGTAACTATGACATGCTCGACGAAAGTCTTCAGTTTCATAACTTTTCTTTGAGTTTAATGAAGACGTTCTTCAATTTCTCAACTGCTGATGACATCTCAACTGATACTCCGCTGAGATTAATTTTCAACTCATGTCGATTCTTCTTCACACCCATCTAAAAATAAATAAAATATATGAATTAAAACACAACTTAAACAATAAATACATGGTAGTCATAAAACGTAAATTTTCCAGCGTCATAAAACGAAATCAGCAACTGTAAAAGGAAATACTTTAATATAAATTTCCACCCAATAGCAACAAAATTCTATTACTCACTGGAATTTTTACAGCTAAACTACCGCAAACGATATCCACGAAAACAAGGATTTCCTTCTATTAAAATATAAATTTATATCTTTTCCTTTATAAAAAGAAAAATTTGTGCTGTTTTTTTTTTCATTGTATATTATCAGTTGGAAAAATACGTTGGGAATATTGCTTAATTATTATTTTCAAAGTTAAACAGAATCATTCTTCAACCTAAATGGAATAGAGAAATGATGTGTCAGTAATCATGGCACTATAGGACGGCGTTTGGAAATACATATTGAGCTTATGTAATCCTATTATGAAAAGAATCTGATAAGCCATATTTGTCCCTTTAACTCATTAAGAAAAGGGAAAGGTAAAGGGATTTGTAAGTGCCAACTGGCCCGACCAGATTCTTTTCATTTAACGAGAGGAGAATAGTTAAATGCGTTTTTATCTCTAAGAGAGCATAATGATTTGTAGTAGTTGTTTGTTTTTTTTTTAATACTTTTTTAAACAAGAGAAACAAGTTTTTCAAAAGCCTTATGAAGAAGGTTAAGTCCCTTTAAATACACAGGAAACGTAAAATAAATATCATAAATTAAATAAAGATACTTGGGATAGGAAAGGAAATAAAGAAAATCAAATCTTAAAAATTAAATGAAGCATCAGTAATAGATAATAAAAACGTATACAATATAAAATTTAGGTCTACTTTAAAGTAAAATTAAGAAGTGAATACTAAAATAATTGGGGATGGTATGATAGTTTTTTTTATATTATCATCATGTTTAATATAATAAAGACTACTTAAAATAGTTCTATCTAAATAAAATAGCAATACTTGGCTTCAATATTGCTTTTGCTTGTTAGACACTTCGAAGTTCCAGGAACAGTTAATTAAATCTGCTCCCTACAGATTTCAAGCTGTTCATATTGCTTTCAAGCTTAGATAACATGTAAGCGAAAGCGTTTATCTTTATTTATTGACTATATTGTAAGCACTTAATGAAATCCACAATTTCACATCTGTGGTTGAGAAAACAGTTTCTAATTCATGTGTTCCACTGAGATGTTCTAAAAGTTGTTGTCAGGAACACCAAGAGCTAATTCTCTCTTTTCAATATTACAAATGTTGCAACGATTCATTTCCCTCCTATATATCATTCGGCCAAAGGCGGAAAATGGATCGAAATTTTGACAACAACATTATTTATTATGTTCACGAGTTATTATAACAATATTTTTACCTCCGAAGCGTAACTGTTTATACAAGCGCATTTAATTTATTGCTATTCTTATTTAAACAAATGGACTTTGAAAGCTTTCTTTCAGTATAAAATATGGTTCTTAATTAATGAATTAGTCTAATATTTTGAGATTGGAATAAATCATATTGAGGAAGGCGGATGGGAAAAATAAAGCTATCACCTTTCAAGCGGGGAAATTCAGCGGATGCTTATACTATGTGAGCGTAAATATATGATAGAGCGATGTTGTTGCTGTTGTTAATGAATAATACATTGGATAACTGACGGGAGAGAGTTGCGTTGTAGCGAGAGCGGTCGAACGTCATACCTAGATCGTTGCAAACCACCACAGGTGAGGTCACGACCCTAGAGGGGAGAGTGCATCTCGCATGATAATCACTCCCTGTGTTCGCTTATTGCAATTAACGAGAGAAACCCCCTCTCGAGGCTGGAGGCCATCGATTCATTAAAATAGATCAGCTCCGTTCAAACGTCCTGAGAAACAAGGCAACCCTCGCCATCAATGCCTGACCTACTTGGAAGTAAATTTTTTCCCTTCTCTCCTTGCTTGCTGAACTTGTAGAAATCATCAAACCTCGATTGTGTAATTCGATTGTGTGTTTTATTACGACAAAAATTTTCCTAAATGTTTTCGTAGATGTGATCGTTCGAGGCAAGCTTCCTCTCTTTCTTGGTTCGTGCTTCTCATCTCGCGATCATTTATCACCATCGGCCTTAAGCACCCTCTTTCCTGTCACTCAGGAAACACATCAGGAACTTTTTCTTCCTCCCTTTCTCTCTTTTTACTTTGGATTTTAATTACACAATGAGAGAAGGCAAGTGTGTGCAGGAAAGACGATCCTTGGCGCTGCCCATTACTAGTCTGAACTGTTCTCGTCAGCGCAGTGGATTGTGGGAAGGTCGGCACTCTTCCGCCAACACAGATCGGCGGCTCTTCCACCTGTTGTTGTGAATGGGGAGTCATGGCAGGAGTGGTGACGCGTGTCGTGTTCGTCGGGGCCGGCAAGAAGCCCAGCTTCGTGACGGAGACGTGTCCGACCCCGACGGCCGCAGAGCTACAGGACGGCGAAGTGCTCATCCGAATGCGGCTCGCCACCATCTGCAGCGCCGACCTCGAGACGCTCGATGGCAGGTGGTGCAAACCCATTCCCAGGTAGGTTGTCCCTTCATTCTAGTTCTCCCATTCGTTTAAGCCTTTCCTAGTCCTACCTGGGGTAATTTCTCCCATTCAGAATGGGAGAAACCTAATACATATACAATGCAAATTATATAAACTAACGGAACTGCATGCGATATCGTCAACACAGTTTAGCCTTAATAAATTAATTAAAAAAAAAATCTGACCGCATTTTATCTAATCAAATTGGTTTCAAATGCTGTGCAATGTAAACAATTTCTTCCGCTTATTTAAAAACTGATCTGAACAAGATGTCTTCGCAATAACTTTCTAATAGGCTTGGTTTTTATGCAGTTATTTTCTCTATTTGGAAAATCCTTTAATTAAGAAATGAAACAGTGTAGACATAAATTCTTTCCCTTAAATTAATAAAATATTTAATTTTTTTTTTTTTTACTTTGATGAGAGTGAGAAAGAATGAATATGAAAGATTGAGCAGGAATAACAAATTTGACTCTTGTGACTGAAATATAACCCGCATTTAAAACAAAAAATAGATACCAAAACACAAGTCACTTAAAAAAAACTTGATTTTTTAAAAAATTTTTCTTAATTTAAAAATAATAAAAAAATTCTAATATTCAATATAAATTACAAATGAACATTATTAATTTTTAATTTCAAATAAAAAATAAATTATATGTTTTAACTTATAATTCTGCACAAATGTAAAATGATATTGATATGATTGCAATGATATTATCAGAACAACTGCTTGGAGCATTATCTGCAGTTTCCATTTAATAATTTTTAATTGTAGTGTCAAAAACCAAAGGAAATGTGGAAATTTTAATATCATTCTTGAGGACTAGAAACAACACATTTTCATTTTCCCATCAGTTTTAAACCATGAAGTAAAACACCAATATAAAGTTGAACACCAATAATAACTTCAAATGGCTCGTTTTATTTCTTTAAAGAAATTGTGACTCGCGGTAATCCAATCTGACGAACTTACCAAGAACAATATCGAATAACGAGATTACAAAGAGCACCTCAGCTATATATTTTATATACTAGTCTATTCCCGTTTAGAAAAATAAATTCGTATTTATTTGAATGTACTTACGAAATTATTACTCCAACAAGTTTGTGTATTCAATATTGAGAATAATTGAAAATTGAATATAATTTTTGAAAAAATAATGACCCGTTTATTTAATTTAGCCAACAGGCATCATTTAGTTGACTTTAACAAAACTGTTAACGCTGTTTTTAGTATTGTCATCCATTCAAAGTAAATAATTAGCGAAATATTGATGAGCCAGATCATTGTTGAGTTAGTTCATTGTTGTCACTCACAAAGAGAGAGAGAGAGAGAGAGATACAATTTTTTCAAATTTAAGAGTAAAGCCATTTTTTACTCTTAAATAACTTTAAAAACCAGTTTAAGATTTAAAATGCTTAAATCCAAGATATTTACTTCTAGAATTCAAGTAAAGCGAAATATTGTACTGGTATGGAGCGTAATATTAAAGGGAATCGATTAAAATGTTTTTGCATATAGAGTCGGTCAAAAAACCCTTACACAGTTCATGCGCACCAGTTTACGGTTTCTCTTTGATAATGGTTTGGATATCAAGAATGCCATTTACTGACAGTGATCCCACGAAGGAGGGGGGGAGGTTTGTAATATTGGAGTGTTTATGAAGCTTGACTACGGTTTGGCTACGGTTGCCTCATCGGTCTGCCTACGCCGGCCGAACATTCCGTGTCATGGTCTCCGATCCAGATGCAACAGTTGCCGAGAAAGTGTGTGTGTGTGTGTGCCGGGATAAATTGCTGACTTCTTTCCAAAAGAACCTTTCATTGAAATAGGAAGGTCACGGAGGAGGAAGGGGGACAGGAGTCACTTTCTATAATCATTATAATTTCTATATTTAAGAGAGAAAAAAATCTGTAACCTGAGAATCGAAAAACGAGGCATTGATCGAGTGAAGAGAATGTGCGTGGAGAAGAAGGAAAAATGAAATGTTTTTCTTTTAGGAAGGGGGTAAAAACCCTGCAAAATGTTTTTGGGGCCAATTTCCGAATTAATTATTTTTTTTAATCTAATTTATGTAAATGAATAAAAAATTAAGCTGACGTTTTTCATCTCCACCTAGCGATAAAACATTTTAATTGTTAAAAAAAAATCTTTGCTGTATGAGAACAGTCATTATGCACTTCTTACACAGATAATGCATTAAGAAAAAACCTTCATCTCTTTGCCTAACCTCATTTCGACATTGAATGTAGGACCTATAGGCCATTAGTTTATATATTCCATTTAGTCGACTTTACCTATTTGACGTTAAGTTGAATAGGTAAACAGAGATTTTCTTTAGATTTGAATAAATGGCCACTCAATCGTGTCAACTTATAAGAAATTATGGTAAAATTAAAGTGGGAAATACATTTTTATTCCAAAAGATTAAGGTCCATATGGATATTGTAGAAATTTTGTAATTTTTTTTATTTATGTAATTAATCAATTGCGGAGTAATCGAAGTGCTTTCATGTTTCGATGGAAATTTGGAAAGCCAGATGGTATTCATCATATTACTGACAGATATGATTTAAAAACTGAGCTTTGATCTTTTGATATAAACACCTTAATAGGTCCGGTTTAATTTAAGAAGTGGACTTTAGAAATAGCATAAAATTCCTATAATCTATTAAAATACATAAAAAAAGAACTTCAGTAATGTTTAATTAAAGTAAGCATATATTTATAAATAAATACTTCAATTTAGATTGCTAAATAACTTCAAGTTAATAGCATTTTTTAAGATTTCAATCTACAGCACAACTTCTTTACGGTATTCTATACGACATAATAATAGTCATTTAACTTTGGCTGTCGTTTTATTCCATTAAAATTGGTATTAAAAAGATTAGACAACCGGATTCTATTTTCCTAGTCAAATCAAACTGTGAAGATAAAAAAAAAAAAAAAAAAAAAACTAAAGTGCAAACTGATAATAAAATGCCCTAAGCTTGAAATTAGAATAACATTTGCAAATAAATATAACAGGTTTCATACAGAACGCTATATAACAGAATGTCTTATTATGATAAGTTTTAAAAGCAGTTATGTCTTTGATGAAGTAAATGAAAACAAAACAATTTATCTTTTATGGATCTCTTTTCCACACTGGTCTGCAAATAAACCACGGGCAGGAAATGGTAACATGAACAAGTGGTACCGAGTAACCTTAATGATTTGTTGTCACGGGGAGGTTGTATTTACGTGGGTTGCTTGGCATTATATCGAATTCACAGTAATTCAATGACGAAGAAATTATTAAATGATTTCACGTTTGTTAAACTCTTCCTAAAATTAGATTGCCTATTATTAACTTGGCTGGAGAAAACATAGATTATCATTTATTTGCACATAAAAAGTTGAATCTCTTTATTTGAGCAATTAATTAATTGAGCTATAGCAGTAACTTATATCAAATTACATTATCAGCTGACAGGAAATTTACTAGAAGTTCCACGAATATCATTTTGTTGGAAATTTCTAGCAAGAAATATTCTTTTATCCTTGCTATTCTTTGTAACTTAAGTGGATGTAAAGAAGATAGCAGCTAACCCTAAAATTTATTAAGAAAATTATAATATTCCTCTAAAGGCGGAAACTTTTTAAAATCGAGGATTTGTCTTATTTTCAAAGAAATGTCTGATTTTGTACTAACTAGGAAACTTATTTATTTACTCCACATTTACATCAACCTTACATATCTCCAATTTTCTATTCTCAGCTGGTTTTCTAAACAAATCCCTCGGATTTTTTTGATGTAAACTTTTTCATAGATTTTTGTGCTTAGCAACTTTTATCCTTCTCATTGATTCTAAAAACGCAGCAAACAAAACGCAGCAAAAAAAAAAAACCCAAAAAAACCAACAACAACAACAACAAAAAAACGCTTCTTAGAACAACAGCATGAAACAATAATACCTTCAGCGTTAATTGTGCAAGAAAAGGACAATTAAAAAATTAAAAATTTCAAACGCCATATACTATCATTATCCAGTTAAAATTGCATTTAAATTCTCTGTCATTAACAATTCTTAATTATGTTTTTATTCTCTCGCAATATGCCATTCTCTTTTGTCTAATGACATGGGGAATGACATATTTCTCATTTGTAGCTACTTCTGTTCGTCAAACTTCTTTTAATTAGCATTTTATCTAATAAGCAACTCAATTCAGTTCATTCGAAATCAATTTCATTATTGTTATTCTATTCACGAAATCCGGAAGAAGTGATCGCAAAAAGGAGATCGATGCACTCGAATTCATTAAAGTGTTCCTATTGTATCGATTTTTAAAGGACTTCGTATTTCTGGTTGTACATGTATATCAATACAGAACTTAATTGTAATTTTATTAGGAAAAGCATAATAGAGGTTTATCTTTGCTATGGATGATATTATATGAACATATGAGGGTTATTTTTTTGTGCTCGTGGTGAACGATATATATATAAAATAACACGTAAGAACAAATCACACTGGAAAATGGCGAATTAATTCTGTATTAATGTTTATTAAATATTTTCTGTTGTTAACAGTGCATTAATGACGTGCTGTTAATCAAAAGGTAGTAGCTTACAGATTAAGATGAAGTTCTCAAATTCGTGGCACCGTCACATTGCTCTCTTGATCTTTTCTATCATTACTTCGTTCTAACAACTTTAAACCTTTCATCTCAATTCCAAGGAAAATGTTTAATTTCCTCTTTACTTATCTGATTCTGTTCTTCCTTTTGAATCGTTGAAGCTTTTCATTGATTGCAGGGATTAAATATTCGCTGAGAGAACAATTTATAACAGTGTTCTTTAACTTTTTTTTTTTTTATAAAATTGCTTTCAATATACGTCAATAAAATTTATATGCCACGTAATCCGTAAAGTTATTTTTCAGTAATGATGAAGAAAAACATATTTACAAGTTAAATAATTAACTTTTAATTACATTGACGTCTTTTAAATAGCTTCTTTGCGAATGTTTTTTATTTGTATAGAAATACCATCTTGTTTTCATTTTCTTTTAAAATTTTTATATACATTAATGAATCTGGAATTTTTTATGATGCTTATCAATACATATGTTTTCTGTCGTCCTTTTTTTCCATTTTATTATTTCCGACAAAGATTTTCAGGATCACCGGTTTCGTGTCGATTTCATCTGAAAATGTTGAAATTTTCCATCGTACAAAACACTTGCCTACTTCCATCTTATTTTCCACCGAGCCGTTTCTTCATTTCCCTTTTATCTTCTCTTTTCTTTCATCATCACCATTATTGTTATTATGATTATTTTTCCGCAATCCCAGTTTACTGCCTGGGAGAAAAACTTTTCCTTCAAATCTGTTCATTAAACAACGAAAACATTTCACTGAAGAGGACTCAACATAGAACAAAAACAGAGTACCGAGCAGAGTTGGCGATGACTCATGAAATCTGCGATTCCCCGTTGCTATGGTTACAGGGAACCTTAAACATCTCCACCCTTTTGATAGGAAAGAATTCGCAAATGTTATTCCCTCCCACCCACCACCGTTCCTTCTTCTTGCCTGGCTTGTTTCCATTTCTACAAACTCATTGAGGAAAAAGACGCGGGAGGATTAATAGAAGTGAGAGGGGGGTGGGGGGTGACACACACAGACAGACATGGGTGGATTGAGCCAAAGATCCGAGCAGTGCTTCCGATGACTCCATCAACGTAAGCGATCATCCTTTTGCTCCATTTCCCTTGCTAAAGGTTGATCGTAATACCCTCCACCCCCGTCCACCCTTTTCGAACCCATTGGGCTTATTTTATTTTAGTGCTGTCGAGCAGCAAAAGGAAGGAGAGGCAGAAAAGAACCTGTGAGACGAAATGAAACCACACTTGAAGAAAATTTTTAAATCCCTCCACCCATTTTTGTAATTACTGATGATTTAACGTGTAAATCAAGGAGCAAAGAGCGAATCCAAGGAAGAACATCGCCATTTATTATCGCTAAAGCACTGGAACTTTGCTCTTTTTGTGGTGACGTTCTTTTCAATTACCATCGTTTCAAACGAGAAATGTGCATTGAGGAGGACTATGAATTTTAAGTAATTAAAACAGTTACTCTATTTTGCATGCTCATGAACGAGAAACGAAATAAACTAGAATATCCAAAATTTCATGCAATACTGTAATATTGCAATATCCAAAGTTTCATTAAATGTACTGTAAGAAACTAAATATCAGAAAAAGCTACGTATATCCTTACTAAAGACTTGCTTGGTACCATGCTTCAATTTCCTGTCAAGTCAACAATTAATAATAACATTGCATATGGTTAGTATAGCGGTCTTGGACTTTCATACATTAACGATTTGCATCACTCTTATTTCAGGAATTTAACAGAGTGGATTTAACTTTCATACAAGTCGACTGACGTTGCTTTTTTATAAGCTTATAAAGTAGTTGTCACTAGAAAAGTGCACGAGAATCAGAGGAAAAATAAGAATTTAATAACTCAATTTGAGCAGAAATACATTCATGGATTAAAGTTTACCTCGCTATTTTCGCGCTACTGTCGAAGAATAACCAAATAATTTATTACTGTTCAAAGAAACATTAGAAGCTGCACTTACTGGCATTACAGACATCAAAGAGCACGATGTAGCTATATTTCAACCAGCGAATCATGAGAACTGTCAATCGCTACGTTGCCATGGAAACAAGCTGAAGTAAAATTTAGCCTCCTACTGAGATTGCTGTTAAATGAATTATGTTAAATTGTTGGCCCTTAAAAAGGCCTTTTTTGCAATTAATTAGAAACGCACTTTAAGGAGGAAATATGAACGATAAATTAAAGACCTGTAGAACGAAGCTACGGCAGTTGCTGATTGCCTGATGAGTTTAGCTAACGTCATGACCACATTTTCTATTGTAGGGGGAGCGTTTCTCATGATTCATCTGTTGGTTAATACAATAGCGGCGATCTCCATACAGCCTATATAAAAACAAATTTCTGATATAATTTATTTTTTAATAATTAATTTTTTTCGGAACCATACAAGAAACATGTTCACATTCCTTTTTCTTATTAATAGAAAAGGAAAAGGATAACTTGGTACAAAACAAAGAATTAACATTACCTACGTGTTGTAATGCCATTTATAATTATAATCAATATATTGTAATCTACAATAATAACTAAATACTAGCTATAATAAAAAATAGATTGTCTGTCGGGAAGGCAAAAACAAGGGATTAGATGAAGGGGGTAGTACGGGGTAAAGATGCGATGATGCAAGCTGCGTTTCTTCTTTGGATGTCCAGGGAGATTCTTTGGCGGAGAAACTCCATGGATCTTATGTCTTGGGTCGCTGTGGAAAGTCTGCATCTGAGGTCTCTTAAAAAAGAGTGGGCGTTAGAGCACGGCCTCCTGTTTTTATCTTCGAGGCCGTGGTTATGGCCCAGTTGCTGAAAGTTTCAAAGCCGATGGGGGCAAAAAGAAAGTTGTTTAGTAGATTAGCGTATTTCGCAGTTTTCCTGCTTTCGGCAAGATTCGCCGCGAAACAGGCCTTCCTTGAGCTTTCGTCTACATAGGAGCAGGCGAGGGTATCCAGATAGGTCACATCCTATAGTAGCATCTTCCCTGACTTCCAGGCGGAGAGGATTATTCCGTCAGGTCGTTTGCCGTCACTACGAGACAGACCGTCGGGTTCCAGGGATGATGGAATGTCAGCAGTGGTAGCAGTGGTAGGGGCGCGGTGTGTCGTGTCATTTAAACAACTGCGGAGGCTTTTACGATCAAAACTGTCACAGCTGGGATGGAGGGCCAGTTGTACCGCAGCAGTAAGGATGTGGAAAACATAGGTGAGCGCCTGAACGGAAGCCAACGGCGATACGAATGGAGTTGTCATCACGGAAGGTACCCAAGGTAGGGAAAGGTATGGCAGGTAGCCAGCTCCCTGATTCACTGATGCTTATGGCGTATAGGCGAGTGGTTGAGAGAGTATCTGGTGATTCGGTGAAGAGATTAAGAGATAGGCGATTAAGTTTATCAGTAGTTAATCAAAGAAAAAAAAGTTCAGTAGACTTTTCCTGAAACAAAGAAGCCACAACCCAGAACCTTGTGGGAACGCTGTTAGACTTGTAAAAGGAACGCTAAAGTGGAAGAGTTACTGTAATTTACACATCTATACATGGTATCTCAAAACTCCACGTACAAACTTTGAGAGAAAGTAAAGAACATCGTGCTGAATCGTATTCATATAGGAAAGCATCACAGGAAACGGATAAGTAGCAGTTTAGTCCTCCCATACCTGTTACCAGCCAGACAGTACCCTCGGAAGTATCGGACTTTTCTGAAGGAGGTTCTGCCAGATTTACTGGACGATGCTCCCTTGCCAGTGCGTATCCGGATGTAATTCCAACACGACAAGGCTTTAGCCCATTACGCCCTTCATGTACGTGAGTATTTGGACCAGACCTTTGGGGGTCGATGGTGGACCCGCCGCATGGCCCCCCCACATTTACCTGATATATCGAGCATCCATTTCTTTCTGCAGGGAACCTTCAAGGCAAATATGAACGAAACGCCCGTTGCTTGGACCTCGTAGCAAGACTTGCCATCGCCGCTGCTGATGTCCGTAAGAAAATGTTCGGCAATCCATGCGGCGTCAGTGCCAGACATACATCACTGCGAATAGTCGGAACTTTGAACATCTCTTATGAAAGTGTCTACCAGTTGTTGTACTGGTAAATTTCGCTTAATAAAGCGCTGTACACTGCCTCCTGTATTAGGTTCTTGCTGTGTCTTTGTGTCTCGCCATCTCTTGCGGACGGCGTTTCCGGTGATGCTTTCCTATATGAATATGGTTCAGCGCGATTTTCTCTACCTCTAACCTTTTGATATACCTATTACCTGGAAAGGTTATCGACATTTATTTCATACATTTTTTATATACCGGATAATTCGGTATTTTATATGTTCTATCCTCTTTTTCGGTGTAAGATCCTAAGCTTTTCCCGCATAGGATCTTTTTTTGTATTGTTTGAAGGTAGGAAATCCTTCAACTTCTCTCAAGAGCCACATTTTCACTCCTTTAATAATCTCGCTGTCATCTCTAAGCTTTCGTCCACGAACGGCGTTCGTCAGTGAAACCAAGCGAGATGAAGGCGTGAAATCCTGGCTTTATACCAGACACGGCAACTACAGCATTATTTGGTGGCAGCATCTGTCATTTTTGCTTATGAAGAGCAACTCATGAATATTCTGGAAATTTATGAAACTTAATAATCCAGAATGAAAAAAAACGACAGCAGCAAAAGGAAAAACCCTGTAGCTCTCCGTAATAACTCAGGCCCAAGAAGATACTTATCACTATATAGTGAGAAATATGCTCTCTAAATTATAAATATATATTATTACAGAAAAAAAAATCAGAGAAAAACAGCATTTTTGTGAGGTGATATAGAATTTTGTAAACAAACAAAACGTGAGCCAAGAGTTGAATTCTTATTAAGCTTTTAAAACTTTTGAATACCGATTACCAAAAAGTAGAGTTCCTAAATAACTACAAAGACAAAAAACTATATTTAATAGTAAATATTTATTTATTTATTTATTTATTTATTTATTTATTATTTAATTAAATTTACAAGCAGCGCATATCCAGGGCCCGTATGGTCATAGATCGACGAGTTAGGCCCCCGGTAGCACGTAATTAGTCAAAATACAAAAAAATAAAAATAAAAATTTAAAAAATTGAAATATTGAAATTTTAGAAATACTGTTTCTGACATACGAGAAACTTATTTAAAGTGAAAATAATGTGAAAATTATTTACAGCATGGTCAGATATATTGTAATTGAAAGCTTGAGAGAATGTTCGACATCAACCATTAAATCTCAAGTTAAAATATTAAGGGAAAGATAGGAAAAATTTGAATACAAATTCATTTTTTTAATTTCGTCATTTTAGATGCATTCTACAGTACAATCGTGAAAAAAATAATTGACATTATTTTGAAAGAACGCAATTTCAAAGAATATACATAAATAATATTTCCCATGTAAAAGGAAACTAGCTTTGATCTTTGAACAACATTTATTACTGTCCAAATGTCACGCAACTTTTACAATCGCGAACCCTTTGACATTTATTAAAAATGAAATTGTTTGCATTAATTCGTTTCAACACAAACAATAAGAATTATTAAAAAAGATACTAGCAGAATTTAGACGAATGGCGTTCTTAATTTATTATTAAAGATACCTGGATAACATTTTCTATATTTTTGTTCCTATTCAGGCCGTTTTATAATTTTTGATAAATTTAAGTAACAATAATCTGAGCTTAAAGTAGTGTTTGTCAACCATTTAAGTGTTTCAGATTTATCGAGATTTCAAACAACAGGAAATATTTGTTCAATATTTGCGCTGTAAGCATAAGTACTAGTACTTCATTATTCATCATGATTCATTAATTCGCTTATATTTATCTATACACGCATTTCTACTCTTTATCACTTTACTTTTATATATAATATTAATTGCGCGAAATTCATATATTGATAAATGAATCCAATAGCGCGATTTTTTTTAAATATCAATCTATTCAGTTTTCAAAATCAAACGGAAAAGCGTTTTTAATTATCTATTATATCTTGAAACATACCGTGATGAATAGGGAAGTGAAAGAAGGCGAAAAATAATTTGCATAATTATTTTCTAAGTAATTATAGGAAAAAAACAAAACTATTAATTACATCTCTCACTCATGGAGTTAGTCCAATTTTCATGAATTTTGTTCTACTTGACATATCATTTATCACTGTTATTTTGCTAAGGATTTAAAGTCAAATCATTGAAAGGTTCATGGAAGAGAAAGTCAAATCTCAAGAATAATTGCAACAACAAAAAAATAATTGCTTAAAATAAAAACGTTTTCCTAATATGCCCTAAGCTCCCTTCTTCCATTCAACGGTCAAAAACCCTAGATACTCCCAACCCTGCAGAGTAAGCAGATCACGAGCAATAATGAAAAGGAACATCAACTACAATGTTTTAATTCAATTAAGCTTCAAAATTTTATTTTTTATCATTAAAAGAGGAAAATAAAAGAAATAGAAAAAAATGTGTAGGAAGAGAATTACTCAAGAACATTACGAACATCACTTTTGATGAACATAAACTGAAAGGAGTCACGATACATAGGTGAGGAGGAAAAAAGAAGAATTTTTTTAAAATTTATTTTTGTACCCACAAGGAAGAAATATTTATATTCAAAAATAATAATAAATATTTATCAATATCATAGCGATCTTGACGCAGAAAGTTTTCGTAGAATTGAATCCTTTTGTCGTAGGCGTTTTACTAGAACTAAACGTACGTATTCGGATCCGAAGTTAATAGAAACCAGGAATGAAAAGCCATCAAATTTAGGTTGAACTGAAGGGAAAAGAAAAAGGAGAGGGGGGGGGGGAACGATCGTTTTCTATTTCTCCAGATAAAAATAGTCAGATAATAAGATGTTGCTGCCATTGGTGAAGGTCAGAAAGTTACTTAATCTACGCAAACTGCGTCATCAACTCCAAGGCGTTACGTTTGGCAGATGATGAAATGGGTTTTATTTCTTTTTTTCTTTTCTCTTTTGCCTTTCCTCTAAGAAATTTTTCAGCGATTTCAGTGGAAAATTATACGTCCACTCGAGAGAAGAGGGCGTACTCCATTTCACTATTTCATTTCCCGCCACAAACACACGTCATTTTGAGTCACTGAATGGATCTTTGCTCGAAATTAACTGAATAAAATGTTTGTTCAAATCTAAATAGAGTGAAAAATTTAATACGTGCTCACTAGAGATCAATTCTTACTTTTTTGAATAATAATAATATGTTTCCCTCCTCTTTTCTAAATAATTTGTTAGCATGTCACAAAGACATACAGTTATAGAGATAATGAATAAAACGTGAATCGCAGTTTGTATCCTACGAAGAATTGCCTGGACATTGACATATTTTATACTACACGAAACTAGGACGTTGGTTTCTAATATTGAACAACGGTAGAAAATAACCTATTTTTCTCCCAAATAAACTTCGAATTAAATCGAGCACCTTTCTCCTTTCAATATATGGATTATTTATTTACATAAGTCATTAAGGCAGTTTCTTTCATCAATAAATGAAAATCCCGAAAGGTCATGACCTGGGTTCGAACCAGGAACTGTCGAATTTTTGGAGAACACTCTTGATACCATTAAACATAACTTACTTATATTATAGTCAGCAGCTGCAGTTTTCATTTAAAGAATTATTACCTGATAAATAGCTGATGACTCAGTTAACAATTTTCCATCACATATGAGATTTAATTCATAACAAACCAGTTGAACAAGGTGCTGGCTTTACTTGTGAAAGCCACACGTAAATCTATTTTTAAAACTATTTTTTTTAACAATTTTGCCAAATTATTTAAAGACAAACGAGAAATTTCATTTTTCTTATGAATGTAGCATCTATAATACTAAATTATATTAAAATGTTTATCTCAGGCGCGTCCAAGATTTCTTTTTGGAGGGGATGATGCTTTTCCGAGGTTAGTCTATTTTTAGGGCTCCAAATAAGATTATTAGAGACAAAAGTAGTTTGGATACGACAATACTTTTTTTTCCACAACAGTATGGATAATCTGAAATAAAATGTTGGCAGCCACTGCAACCATTATTTTTGAATTTGGATTTAAAATTTTAAATGGCTTATAGTAAAAGAAAAAGCATTATGAACAGTAAACCGGAAATGCTTCTTTTCTGAATTTTACCATGAATTATGAATAGAATTCTTTGAAGGTAGTTTATAATCCTACTCCTACAGCATACAATTAGGGCGGAGACCTTTGCAAATGCTACTCTGAGCAGGCGTTTAAAATGACTTTTGCAAGCAGCAATGCACGCCTGACTATTGATTATGCACAGTTAATAGGAACCCTGAATAAGCTTTCTGCATTAGCAGAAAATGACAATAACTTCCAAACTGAGATAAAGAATTTCTGTCTCTTCTAGCCTCGGTCATAAAATATAAGGCTCGTACAAATGAAAACCAAAATTTGTGGGAAAAAAAAAGACGAAACAATTGCGAAACCCCACGTGCAAATTGAACAATAAGTTGGAAGTGTTGCATCACGTGAGAAAAAACGATAGCTCGCGCGATCGAAGCTCTGTGAGTGATCGCTTCGTCCAAACAACAAAATGGAGTCAACGAAACAGGAGCAGAGAGCAGTAATTAGTTTTTTGGCATGTGAAGGAGTTTCAGTTTCTGAAATTTCTCGTCGTATGCAGAACATCTATGGAAGTGACTGCCTAACCTTCACTCCTGTTTGGGCATGAAGCAAGAAGTTTTCGGAGGGACGGTCATCATTGCAAGATGATCAACGACCTGGACAAGCAAACCGCGCTATTACGGATGATTCCAAAGCCAAAATTGACGCTGTCTTAAAGGAAAACAGAAGAGTGACAATCGATGTCGTGATTGCTAAAACTGGCCTTAGTCGTGGAGCTGTTCACTCCATTATCAGGAACCATCTGCACTACAGAAAAATCTGTGCACAATGTTTCCCGCATCTTTGGACATCAGAACAACTTGGAGTTCGAATGGCCATGTCCCTGCAACATTTGACTCGCTATGAACAGGAAGGAGAGAGCTTTCTCGACAGAATTGTTACAAGGGATGAAACTTGGTGCTTTCATTTCCAGCCCGAAAGCAAACGTCAAAGTCGTCGATGGAAGCATTATGGGTCACCACCCCCGAAAAAATCAAAAGCAATCGCAAACAGCACGGGGAAGGTGATGTTGACAGTGTTTTTTGATCGCAAAGGCCCGATTTTACTGAACTTTCTTGAAAAAGGCACCACAGTTAACGCAGCACGATATGGGGAAACATTGAAGGCACTGCGTGCGGCCATCAAATGCAAGCATCCTGGACTTCTTACAGAAGGAGTGCTTCTTCTCCACGACAACGCGCGTCCTCACACCTCGAAAGCAACGGTAGACCTCATCAAAAAGTTCAACTGGGAAACAATGCAGCATCCACCTTACAGCCCAGACTGATCCCCATGTGATTTTCACGTGTTTGGGGATCTCAAGAAACATCTGAAAGGCCGCAAGTTTCAGTTGGACGATGAAGTGAAGGAAGAGGTTTTGGAATGGTTCCACACGCAACCGAAAGACTTCTTCCATAAAGGAATTACACGCCTTGCTACACATTGGACAAATGCCTTAACGCATTTGGAGAGTATTTTTAAATTCCTTGTATACACTTTGGGTAAAATAAATAATTTTCGTTTTCATTTGTACGACCCTTATATTTAATAAGAAGAGGAGTGCCTATAGATTCACCTGAAATAATCATGTTAATGTATATCATGTTGCTGAGCAATTAGTCTCTTGCAGAACGATGAAAAAATTTTTCCCAAGATGGCTTCAGTTTAAAGAAACATCTGAAGTACTTCTTTCGGATTTTATCTTTTTTTTTCGTTTTATGCTTAGGTTTTAGGAAATAAGTGCAAGAGACTTCTTACTTATTTTTTCAGAGGTACATACAGGGTGATTCAGTCAATTTCTGACCATTTCAGTACTCTGAATTATTGACCCATTAATGTTTACAAACTTAGCATTTCAGTATGATATTTTAGGCAGTTCGGAGTTTTTATTCCCGTGGAAAAGTCTTGATGATATGCTCAATGTGGCCACCACGAAAGTTTTGAACTGCTCGCAGCCGAATGGTGAAGTTGTTCATAACTCTATCCAGGATTTCTGCATCCACAAGGGTGCAGCAGTCGACGATGCTTTGTCGCAGCTGGTCTAGGGTTCTTGGTGCTGTAGTGAAAACACTGTCTTTAAGGAACCCCCAGCGATAAATATCACATGGGTTTAGGTCAGGACTCGTAGGGGGCCAAAGAAAGCCACCCCCGAATCGATCTGGAAACCTGTTTGAAATGACACGATTTCCGAATTTCTGATTGAGAAAGTCTAGCACTTCATTAGTGGTGTGAGGCCTAGCCCCATCCTGTTGAAACCATTGATGTCGAAGCGGTATACGCCTCCTTCGCAGCTCGGGGATGATGAAGGTTTCCAACATGTTAAGATAAACCTGTGACGTTACGGTGCCCTCAAAAAAGAACGGACCAATGATGCCTCTTTTGGAAATCGCGCGCCAAGCCATAACCTTTCGTGGATGAAGAGGTGGCTTATGATCTCATGAGGGTGCTGGGAACCCCAAAAACGAACGTTGTGTTTATTAACGTCACCTGACAGATGGAAGAAGGCCTCATCTGACACCCACAGGCTGTCCACAATGTCCTGATTGGCTTCCATTTCTGCTCCAAACTCCATCGCAAATTGTTATCGCTTCTGTCTTCCAGTGTCTGTTAACTCCTGATAAACATGGATCTTATACGGGAACAGGTGTAAATCCTTTCTCAAAATTCGCCACGTCGTGGTATACGACAGCCCTTCTTCAATGGATAGGCGGCGAACAGATTTTTTGGTAGGGGAATCGACCAATCTTGTGCGAACATTTTCGACAACTTCGGCCGTTCGAACACGAGCTTCGCTCCCGCCTTTTTTCTTGCCTTTAACACATCCAGTGGCACGAAATTGCTTGCCTGCCTGGTGCGTCTCGACACTTATACTCCTTCCGGAACTTTCTTTGCACGGTTACAGGTGATTTTATTTTGAAATACCATTCGACAACCTTGCATTTCTGCATTTCAACAATACGATTTTCATGCAGCGCCGTTGCGTCAATACTAACTCCAACTATTTAGAAATTCGATATGGCGCTCATATTCTTTCAATTGTTTATCCCTAATGCACGTCATTCGAGTGAAATGGTCAGAAACTGACTGAATCACGCGGTACGTTTAACTGATCTCGTGTAAAAGGAAAAAAACATGCAGTGGTCGTGCTATTGCCATATTAGGTTCTCAGTTAATTTCAGTCTTAAAATTGGTGAAATTTGCTGAAAAGAATTTTCCGCTATTTCTTCAAGAGCAACTTAGTTTCCTTAAATGCAACACCTTAGATCAAATCATTCTATTCGGTAAGGAAGTAAATCCAGTGTTCTGGAGAATATTTTCTTTTTTCCGAGTTTTAATGCTATCATTTTGCGATTACATTATTTTAATCAGAATTTTTATTTTTAATAAATATTGAAATTAACGGATCATTTCTATTAGACAAAATTTTCAAATCATTTAACAAAGCATAAATACGAAGGCATTTAAATAAGCAACGCACTAAAACTTATGGCTGTCATGCTCGTGAGTGCTGTCGTCGTCTACTATCGAAGAACAGTACTGTGAATGCCGCATCCTATGCCAACACACTGACGAAGTTATGTCGTGCCCTTCGTGACAAAACGTCTCGAAAGATGCGATTGCTGCCCACAAATTGAAGATGATGTCATAGTTTTCATAAAGTTTCCATATCCCATAAGGCTATTTCACTTTCTCCGTGAAACCATGTCTCTTACTGCAGCATCCTCAATACGGTCCAAACCTTACTCTATTTGACTTTTATCTGTTTGCTCCCAGGAAGAGGTTTGATTCTGACGAGGATGTGAAATCGGCTGTCAGGAAGTAGCTTTATAACTAGAAAGCAAACTTTTGACGCAGTTAGTATAAAGAAATTGGTACCACAATGGGAGAAATGTGTTGAGCGACTAAGTTCTTACGTTGAATAATAGGTAAACTCTATAGCTTTATTGTCAATCAGTTTGGATATATAGTAAAGTTATCCTCTAAAAAAAATTCTTGTGCATTAGTTAGTGAATTGCCCTCGCATTAGGCATCCCATAAGAAATCTAATTTGATAGTTCATTTGTGTGTTCTGGATATAAAAATACTATTAAAATATTTAAACTGTTTATTTTTATTATTTTCAATTAATATTCTGTAGGCCCATTCTTATTTTTTAATACAGCAGCTATGCTTTTAGACAAACTACTTACTGGTTTCGTTAACATTGTACTCTATTCTTGTTGGAGCGCACGTCTCAAGCCTTCTTTGGACGTAAGCTGTGCTCCTGTATCTCGCACTTCAGAATCTCTCATAGACGCTTAACTGCGTGAGATCTGATGAATGGGCAGTCCAAAGTAACAACTCAAACCCCATTTTGCTTTGAATCACCGCGTGATGGTTGTAGACATGCGGCACGGGGCATTGTCTTACTGGAATATTAGGTTCTCCAAGTTTGTGTCGCCATAAATCTCTGTAAGCGATAGTTGCAGATTCAACAACACAGTTCATGCATCCTCTGCACATTTTTCCCATGCCATTCAACTGCCATGCAGTTCCAGATTATGCTGTTTCGTCAGTGTTTTACCCTAAGCATCACACAGTTGCCATCTGACGTAGACCACAGCAAAGTACCAAATATCTGAAATTTGATGAAAATCAACGATATTTACACTACCTTGCCAAAAGTCATGGGACACCCCTATTTTACATAAAAATGAGGCATTCCCATGCAATTTAAATGTTGTCGTTTATCCCAACACTACACAACAGAGGTCGTTTGCATGCTGTAGGAATGGTTCAAAGAAAGCAGTTTTCGGACTTCGAGAGGGATAAAATTGTTGGGTGCCACCTTGCAGGAAAAAGCGTTAGGGAGACGTCAAACATCCCCAAATTATCCGTTTAAAACATCCCCGGAAGTGGAAAGATAAAGGTATGACAAGTATTAAGCCCAGGACCAGAAGACCCAAGCTTATGTCGGCCAGAGACCGCAGGGCGCTTCGCAGGGTGGCCACTGCAAACCGTAAAACATCGGTTGATGGACTGACAAGAACCTTCAGAGGCCACTGAAACAACTGTAAGCACCAGGACTGTTCGCAGGGAACTGCATTCACTGGGTTTTCATGGTAGAGCTGCGGTCCACACACCCTACAAATGATACAAAGAGACGACATTGGACTCTGGAGCAATGGCGGATGGAGTGACGTGTCACGATACACCATCTGGCAATCGGATGGAAGGATTTGTGTATGGCGAATGTCCGGAAAACGTCATCTGCCAAGCTGTGTAGTGCCCACAGTGAAATTTGGCTGAGGGTCGATGACAGTGACGGTGCTTTTCGTGGTTTGGTCTGGGCCCAATCGTTTCTGTGTCTGGTCATCTGAATGTGGAGCATTATCAAGACATCCTGGACTACGCCGCACTTCCTGCTCTCTGGCAGTACTTTGGAAATACCCCTTTTCTCTTTCTACACGAAACGCATCTTGACACAAAGCAAGGGTTGTAAGAAGATGGCTTGATGCAATGGGGGTGCAGGAACTTGACTGGCCTGCACAGAGGCCCGATCTCAAACCCATCGAACATCTTTGGGATGTGTTAGAGCGTCATTGCGCGCAGGAGCGGAGCGCCCGAAATCTGTAACTGAACTATCGAAGGCACTTTTGACGGAATGGCAAAAAATTCCTGCGGAAATGTATCAAAAATTTGTGGACAGTGTGCCCGACAGAATAGAGGCCGTGACAGCAGTAAAAGGTGGACGAAGTAGATACTAACGATGCATTTTTCTATGTTTCCATTAAATTGGTTGTGTCCTCTGACTTTTGGCAAGGTAGGTATGTCATACCATATTGAAAATGTTTAAAAATTAAAAGAAGGCGTAATGAAGTTAGACTCGTTGGACCGTAATAGCATTTGCCGTAATAAACTCTGAAGCGTGGTGTTTTAATATCCATTCTTTTTATATTTTTTTCAGAGATCTATAATAAAAAGTATATTATGGCTATTTTCCGGCTTTACAACCTCTCAGGTCTGCTTCTATAAGCCTTCTTCTACAAGTTTAGAAGTCACTCTTATTCTCTATTTTTTTTTTTTTTTTGTTTTTTTTATTCACATGTCCACTAAACGTATTATGCACTTTGTACTGCAGAATACCAACAATTTCAACTTGAGACTTATAAACTTCGCGATAACTTATTTCTGGCAAATTTAAACAAATAAATAACCAAAAATTATAACTCCGTTTAAATGACACTTCAAGAAATGGTGACTGAGACTTTTTTTTTTTTTTTTTTAAAGAAACTGAAAAAACTATTTTTATTTTACTTTGCAGATCAAATGTGCATAGGTTTTATGTGGATAATATACTGTTAAAATTATTGTTTGCTGTTGTGGAGGAAACAATGACAAACAATAAATCGGTCCCACAGAAGTAATTTTTAAACTACGATAAAATATTAAGGGTGCTTAATACTTTTGGTCAAGGCTGTATAATTCAAATTGTCAAGGGCAAGAAACGAGCACAAGCTATTTGAATGTTTGTTTTGTTAATATACAAAGTGATGTAATAAAGTTAATTAAACAAGTGCTGTATTAAGAATATGCTTGCAAGAAATTTCAAAACTTAATGTCGCTCTTATTCAAGTTTCTCTTTTTTAAATGAATTCTCCAATTTTAAAAAATAAATAATAAGTAAAAAATAAATAACTGAATAAATAAATAAATAAATAAATAAATAATCAATCAAAAATAAAATAATAAATAATCAATAAAGAAGCTGACGTTTCGGATAGAGCCTATTCTTTGTCAAAGCAAGGATAGTTCTTCTCTACATCCGCCAATTTTAAAAAGGATTTGCATTTAATTCAACTATAATAAAACAATTTCCGTTTTAAAAATTCTCTTCAAAAATTCTCTTCTAGTTTGAAGCTTAGAAAACAGTGATCTCTGAAAATGATGCCAACAGAAACTTGAAATCTGCGTCGTTTCTTCGTTTCCGTTTTTTTCTTTCCATTTTTAGTGACGTAAGGTGTCAGTGGTCCCCAGTTGCCCCAATTTCTTTTTTTTCTTTCCCCAATGGCGAGGCCCTTGGCGCCGGTTCCTTTTCAGCGCCAACAAAAGGAACGATCTCGTCGGAGCCCTTTTGTTGCGCCTCAATGGGAGCGGGTGAAGAAAAGCCAACGCTACATTCGAGTGGCTAATTTGCCTCAGTGTTAAGCCGAGACCTCTGCAATCGACTGCCTGTTTTGTTAGCAGTGACCTTTTTTAATAATTCATAATTAACGGGAGAGCCATGTCTCACGGTGTTGCCAGCCAATTATTCTTCACTTGAAAGAATTGTTTTTCTGTCTTGTTTGTTGGCCCCAAGATTTCTTGACGACTGCCACGTTTCTTTTGTATCCGGCTTTTTTAAATGACTTGCCTTGACGTGTGTCAGAGAATCGAATTTGTCTTGCACAAAACTGAATTAAATTTCAACATTCTCTTTCGTGCTTGTTCCATTTGTTATAATTTATATTAATTTATTCTGACTTGGCCAGTATATTAAAAAGCGCGTCACAACGACAATATGCAATATTTACAAGTTTTGCTTTATAAGAAGAATTAGGTTTCTCACATCTGTACTTCATTTAAATAATAAATACTTAAGTGCAAACAAAATTTAAAAGCCGGCCCAATTACTTTCTTTGCAAGTGTAATGGAGATAATGCGAAAATCTATGCCACAGTATTCAATCCTAAATGAAGTATTACACCCTTAAAACGTTAATTTTGCTGAAGAAATTATAAAGATAATAAGATAAACATGTGAGAAGCAGGGAAGCCTATGTGGTTTTTTTTTACCTAAAAGATAGGAAAGAAAATAAGTTGTTTTTGTTTGTTTTTTTTACCTCAAAAATCGAAAAGCTTTTGCAAGTAACAAATAAGAACTTAATCGTAAAAGGCACACTAACCTAGTGGCATTTTTGTAGCCACAAACACGATAAAAGAGATAGTATAAAAAATATTAAAAAAATATCAAGACCTTAATTTAGCTAGTCTAAAAAAATTAATAAAAACTTCATAATAAACTCCACATTAATTGTAATAATTAATTATACAAGTTTAATATCAAAAATATAATTTAGAAATTAAAAATAAAATTTCTATATAAATAAAATTTACAATAAAAGAGACCTGCTAATGCCAAAAGGATCTTATTTACTTAGTTTTAATAGGTATCATGAAATATCTTCATCCACGAATTCATCATTTAACTTGACGCTCAGTCTCCAATAAACGCAAGATGATTTACCTCAATCTTCAATTTACCTCAGTCATAATGAAGTTGAACCGATGATAAAATTTTCCAATGATAATCCACAATTCATTAAAAATTACAAAGAAACTACTTGAAAATACAATCAGATCTGTGTGTTAAGCCTTACAAAATAAATAAAAACAATGCAATAATAATTTTCAAACGTTACTTGACTAACATTTCGGAGCGTTCTCACTCCCTTCTACATAAAAAGATAATGAATCCAACTGAATAAGAAAAAAATATGCAAATTAAAAAAAATCACAAGGCTAACCAACCCAACCAATTATATGACGATCTAGCTAAATTATGGATCTTTTTAAGGAATCAAATTGTGGAGATCATGGGAAAGGATTTTTCATGGATCACATTCATTGACTTCACTGGAAGTTCAGCGTCTAGTTAAATGATGAATTCGTTCATGAAGTCATTTCATAAAACATTTTAAATCTAAGTAAGATATTTTATGGTATTATTAACAGGTCTCTTTTTATTGTGAAATTATATTTCAAATTTTTAAACCGTAATAATTAACTGGAAAATGGTTCAAGGAGATTCTTTTACGTCATACCTCTGGGTGTCAATGTAGTATACAAATTTTTCTATATTCAATTTAAAGTTAGAATTGAAAATTTGTTATATTCGAAACTAAACTGAAATTACTTTTTTAACTATAAAAGTGTTACTAAACTCTACATAAGTAATTTCGAAGACTATACCGCTTTTTCATGCTATTGTGGTATCAGTTTTATCACCCATTTAACGTAATGATTAGACCATGGCAAATAATTCTTCTATGGTTCTATTTTAATTTTTAATTAATTAGAGAATGGGACATTTACTTTATATTATCTCTCAAATAAATGGAGCCATACCAAGAGATTTCGGAAACAACGGATGACATTTCCGAATAAGTTATTGGTTAAGCATACTGATTTAATAAAACAGTAAGTATTTAATGAATCTTAAAGTAATTTTATGATACCATCTTGTTCAGAAGAGATGTCCGAAAAATATCTGGGTCACTGCATTTCATTTTACTCTAGGCTTCACGTCCAGTCGTCTGAAACACGTAGATAATTTTCATTTCCTTGTAATAAATTAATAGATTAATATATCCACTCACTGACATGCAGACACTAAAATCTGCCCCATTTTTGCATATATAACGTTGCATTAAAATTCGCAAAGTCTGTTAATCTCACTTTCGAATATCCCTATGACGTACGATAGGCTAATCTATGAAATATTTTTTTAAAGCCCTTATTGTTCTTAAAGCTGCCTCATCCATATTTGATGTAAATTCATTAACCTTTAGCTTTATCAATATTTAAACCAAACATCCTTCATTATTATGATGCAATGAATTAAAGATATCATGTTCAATCTTTAAAACTTTAACTCCAACAGTTAAAGTTGTAATGAAAATGTATAAAATATTTTAGAGACAGGCCATTTCTCTTTGCTTTGATTGTTAAAGCAAAATGCAAATTGTTATTAATTGTATAACTGTTGCTTTTTATTAATAATAATATTTTTTCGTTTTTTCCTAATTCGACTGTTCTTCGATGGGAAAAAATCTCTATTTCGAAAATCCAAGCAATAACGATTTTATTATTGTATCAAGAGCGAAGATTTTTTCTTATGATTGTGTCATTCGACAGAGATTACCCAACGGCCCCTGCTTCTTCGTTAATATTCTTAAAGATGGCTATTTATCTCGTCTCTTCTCAGATGCACTATGTAATATCAACAACAGAAATACACCTAGTTCCTCTGCTAAAAACAGTGGCAATTAATAATTAAATTAACGTAAGAGAGAGAGAAAAAAATAAGATACCGCTAATGGCTAAGTATAGGAAAATATATCAATCCTTGTGAGACAGCTCGCGTTGCCTTCTCTCTCTCATTAGCATCGCAGCCTCATTTGCATATGCTAATTGGAAGTCCGAATCTAAGGCAAGAATAAACCAAAAGCAGTCGTAAAAACTGGTTGAAAGGACAGATTGACGTTTATGCTCTTTTCTGTGATAATTATTGTTGTTTTAAATGCTAAGCATGTAATAGGTTGGCTTTGTGTGGGCCGTTTGTCCCATTCTGCATTTTTAGAGCGACCGTAGAACCCTCATTATATTATACATAAAAATAACATGTATTATTCACTGAAATGAAAAACTATTTCATTGTTCTTAGAACTTTTAACATATTTCATGATTTCTTATTGACATATACGCACGGCAAATAAATCAACAGTTGTCAATGCTAATTATAAAGGGAACGTTGTCATTACCTAGAAGATGGGATTTTAATTAAACCTTTCGTTTATTTTTATTTAGTTTCAAATTATCTTTATGAAGGGTTGTCTTTACTTCATATTGTTATATAGTTTTGTCCTATCTAATTTTTCTACCATTTACACAATTTTTATGGATTGAAATTACAACCTTTCAAATAATTCATAGGCTTGTTGATATCGGATTACTAAAACACCGACAGCGAATGAGCCATAAGGGATATTTTATTTTTTAAAAATCTATCCAATTAATGAAACTATAATTATTGTTTACATTTTTTCCTTCAGGACGTAACTGGCTTGAAATTGAAAAGAAGTTTGTTTCAAAAAACGGTTACGATGCCATAGAATGTAAGCCCTGTGAAGTCCAAAACTGTAGTTACTATCCATCTTTTCTTTAGAATTGAAAAATAATCACCACCATCCTTTATTGATGCTTATCTGGAAAATGGGGCATTGAGAAAAAATAATAATAATTTAAATGCCATTTAATCTATTTCACTGGCAGCCACAAAGCACGGAGACCCTTTCGTAGACTCTCGAGTCAAACGCTCAAGCTTAAAATTACGGAAGAAAGCCTGAAGCAGTTTTAAGTAGAAATTAAAATAAGTTGCTATTCAAAATGAACGTTATCATTAGAAGACAATAAATGGTATCTTTAAATTCGTAGAAAGGTTTCTGAGAAATATGATTTGAGGCGAAATAGGTTTCCCCAAACTTAACATGCAACAGATATATAAGCCCCTGTAGAATCTGAAATTAAATGTATTATGACCCGTGAAGAAATGTCATTCTAAAGAATTTAGATATTGCATAGTCATTTACTTAAGTTTGCTCAATGCTAGTGAGCTTTTTTTGGGGGGGGGGGAGGAAGAATTGATGGTTATTTGTAATATATTAAGCAACTCTGTTGCAAAAATATAATAATTGTCTCGAATGAAAATATCACACATAAGAATAATAAATGTAACAATAAGATTTTCCTAGCTTATATCTGTTTTGTTAAATTACTATATGCAAACTGTTAAGTATGAAAGCAGATTTTACATTTCCATGAACCTAATATGAAATTATTCCAAAATTATAAAATGAAATCACGCTTAATGTTTTGTGGTCTTCGCTATCCAAGATTTCCCAACAGTAAAAATTTTTTGACATTTTACTACTTCCTGGGAGGGGGTGGGGTAAACATTATTTCGAATGTACGCTTATGACGAAAACGAGAGAATTATATTGGGCTAATACCGGTTGTTGAGATATTCACCATTAAAACATCGCAATACGAGGCGATATCCTATTCTAGGCCTATAAGTAAACTTAAGTCGCGCCATCTTCTCCTACAAATCATTTTATACAGTAGTAGATCGTTCATAACGATTTTTCCACCTTGTCAAGGACCTCCTACGATATGCGCCATGTCTCGTCCATGGTTTTACTCTTCAGCTCGGACTTCTTCGAGAAGAAGAAGAAGAAGTTGCAGATGGCGAAATTAAGCACAGGTGTTCTTGCTGTTGCAGCCTAAAATCTGATGCGTTTCTAATGTTCTGTGAACGGATGCATTGTAATGATGGAGTATCCAATTGCCTTTTCACGAAAGTCCTAACCTGATCTTCAGGGCCGGCGAAAGGCGGTATTCTAATTTAGTTGATTGCTCATGTGCAAGTTCCCTAATTTTTGTCCACATTTTAGGGGTTGTGTCTACTGATACCTCATCAGAAACTCGGTGAGGTCCTACCGCTCTTGAAATCATATATATTTGCCACTCAAGAACATCTCGCACGAATCATTACCATCAGCCCTTACCAGTGTTGACGCAGACTGTTAGTTCTTGCAGATGTGCCCGTGTAATTGGTAATTGGTCAAAAAAAATTTGTGTGACACATCTCCGGATGTAAATAGAATGACGCCACTCGAACGAAGGTTATCTACTATCTAGTTCTACAGAAGTAGTCTCGAGAGATTTGAAATCACATCGTATACTCTAACAAAAATGAAAATGAAATTTTGGCAAGTCTGTATATTTTACATTTATACGGCGGGTTATTTCAATTAAACCCGAAAAAGCTTTCCTTTCTCCTTTTCCAAGAATGGAATGAGGCAATCGAATTCTCGTCTGCCTATTGTGCGAAGCGATATTCAAATGAGCGTGTGTAAAAATATTTGACGTTTCGGACAAATTAACCAAACCAATTTTGGGGTTTTCAAAAATCTTAGAAAAATGTCTTTCCGGTGCAAATTTATTGCCTTTGTCATAGTAAAGCGCTGCAAAAATACTCAGGGTCTGTTTTTATCTAAAACTGTACTAAACAGTAAAGGCTAATAGCAGATTTAAAATAAATCTGCCATGTTCCTGCTAAGAGTTGTGGGTGCTCTTGTGGAACAAATACCTCGAGGGAATGACTCTTCCAGCCGATCACCTGTCACATTCTGACGATTTGTCAAATGGCTGCCCAAACTACAACCTGTGACAATAAAGTTCGGTGAATGATGGCATATTGAGAGTGGAGTGCTCGCTTATATGAAACAACAGTTACTATCCTTCAAAATAATTCCCGTCGATGGTAATGCACTTCTGGGAACGCCTGTACAAGTCCTGGAAACTCCTGGCGTAGTCGTTTTTAGGGATAGACTTCAGTTGGGTCGTAACGTTACGTTGGATGTCTGGCCACTTCGGGAGGCGTCTTCTACGGTGTTCCGGCCTCCTCGGAACCGTTTAAGCCACTCATAAACACACTTCAAAGTAATAGCACTTTCTTTGTAAACTGTTGTCATCATTTCATGAGTCTCTTTCGTTCGCTGATCCATTTTGGGTTTCGACCGCGCGTACTACGCCTTCTCTCTTCAATGTCCTGTTTAAACACAAAAAACACACTCGCAGCGCTGATTCTCTCAAATTTGTTTAAACATGTCTCGACCTGTCTGGGGCAGGATACGACGATGGTGCACTCTTACGACCGTTAGCAATTTGACGTCATTCACCGAACTTTATTGTCACAGGTTGTATTTATGACAACCGTCAATAGAATCATTCGTCTTCACTTAAAGCTTCGGAAGTACCATAAAATTCGCGTGCATGATTTCAATGCTCAATATAGCGCAGCGAAGAAGCAATGCCCACAATCTGCATAGAATTTCGTTTTGACACTTGATGAGGCCTGGGTTTATCTGGTCGATTGTGATAAGATTCACTCCATTAGTTGTTCCGTTGCTGATGTAAAGAGCCGAGCTGAGGGTTATGAACAAATTTTTCTTCAAAGGCTTCATGAAGGTGATAGGATACAACTCAAAAGGAAAATTCGTCGAGTACCAGCAAACACCAAGATTAACGCAATTTATTATCACTGTGGAATATTTCTATTGGAAGGAAATACCAGCTCTGCAGGGAATGGATAGCAAGAAAGCCTTCATTTATAGCACGTTCAACCTTCAATTGCTTTTGATGAATGGCAGAGGAGACCGGAATTCGTACTATGCTATGCTCAGATATCTGGTCAATTCATATGATGCTTTACCAATGGGCTCTACCGGTTCGGGCGTGTCCAATTAAATTTCTGATTTCGGAAGTTTAGCTCTCGTTGGACAGATTATAGCTTACTGCTGATGGCTTCCATTGTCTTTGTTCCATTGTCGCTATTTCTTGATAGACGGTTTCTCCATTTTCATCACTCACGTTACCTAGATGCCAGAGAAAAAGTCAAAATGTTCATGCAGAAAGTGCCTTTTCAACTACTTATGACATCCAGTTCTGCAATCTTCCAGGAACTTATTGTGTACGAAGTCTCTTGAGTTTCTGCAAATTATGATGAATTTTGGAGTGAAAGTTCTCAACCACAGAAAAGAATGAGCATCAATACTTTTTCTAGTCACATGATAAGACTTAAAAGACTTATAGATTTGCAGGCCCACAAAAATCGTCCTTAATCTTTTTATCATTCACCGTTAGTCGGTGAGCAATTGAGCAGATTTGTAGATTCCCAAGGCGGCTTAGTCTGTGAAAGCAAATGATGGAAACTGGTACGGCATTACAATTAGCCTTTATGCTTTTGATTAATTTACTTACCACTTTTGTATAATGTATTACAAAGTTTTATAATTTGTTTTTCAACAATCAGTTTTATTTTTAATGTGATGACTCATTTGCATTGTGCCAGGAAATATGCCATAGCGCTTGCATGAGAATTTGATATTTCCAAGTACAGTGGAACCTCACTTTTGCGAACCCTTCAGGACTGAGCCTAACTGTCCTGTTAAATAAAGTTGGCGTTTTCGTGATACAAACATAGATTCATTGATTTACTTTATTGATTTTATTCTTTACTTGTTATTTGTTTTTCATATGTACTTACAATATCAGCAATAAGACAGTTTTCCATATATTTATATCAGAAATTTCATTAAGTAATTTTAGATTTCTTACTATGGTCCAGTTTGTAAGTTGCTAAGCTTTCCTCAAGATGCGCAATACACATAGTGTTTTGTCATCACCTTGGTCCATAGCAAATGCTTTAAAGTGAAATTTCCACTTCAGTGCTTCGGAATAAGAAGAGATGGCAAGTTTAGGGACCAACTTTTCGCAATTGTTCAAATTTTGAAAAGGCTCGTCTCCTGGATTTTCAGCATTCGTGGGATTCCCAGCTTCAGCAATGCATCCTAGTTCTAGTGATTTCGAAGCAGGACAATCAGCGTCGATATTTTGGAATTCCTCAAGGGTAACAACCATCCCAAGCAGCCCTTTCGTTTTTTTAATAGGTGAAAGGAGGTCATCCTCACTATCGTTGTGTGTTGTGTAGTTCACTTGGCTTTGGATTTTTCAGTGATATTAGTGACAATCAACACAAGGTGAATTTTGCACGCCAGTATCCATTGGCTTAGAGCCCGTAGGCCCATTTTTATTTTCTTTTGTCCTGTTAACTGAGAATAAAATGACCTATTGGATCTGCTTTCCCTGTCCGTTGGCTGTAAAAGTGAAGTGTTCTATTAAATGAGTAAAAAAGTATTAAGAATGTGTTATTCTTTTTT
>JAHWFO010093131.1:2156094-2166463 GCA_023313115.1 Rhysida immarginata
AAAAAAAAAAAAAAAAAAAAAAAAAAAAAAAAAAAAAAAAAGGTGTCCGATTTAAAGAGGTGTCCTCTTATATGAGGTGTCCGATATGCGAGGTTCCATTGTACTTAATTTCTTAAGTAGATGTACAGTCGGATGCAAAAAGGCTTTTATCACCTCCGTAAGAACTGAGCTTACCGGATGTTGATCGGTTGCAAAATCAGGTACTTTTACTGAGAAATTAAAGTAGCAGGTTTATTCTTGGGATGTGCTATTCACTTGCTAAACTATGACTTAAGTCTAAACCTTTATGACTAGATTGTACGTGTATTTATTTGAAAGTCTGCAACCTATAATGCATTGCACGGCGTATCTTTAAAACAAAATCAATTATTCATTGGTGTCATATTCGTGCTCAGCACATTATTCTTAGAGCATTTTCATTATTGTCTTTATTTTACAAGTTTATTAATTATATAACTTGAATGGAAATATTTTTCACTTAAGAACAAGTAGAAAACATCCCCTAAATGAATTCGTTGCACAGTTTTTTTTTTGTTTATTTATTTATTTATTTTTTACAAATACGTAACAAGATATTGGAACGAAAAGATATCGTTCCTTCTGTTCTTTTATCACCTTTCAAGAAGTGCTGAATTAATGAACTGTAAGCGATTCTAGGAGTTGTGAGAGTTACAAAACATTTCAGAGTAAAATTGCGAAATAAGTTGTCGGTAAGGCAACATTTACCGCCTTACATTACACGAAGAAACATTTCATCTAAAATACGATCACCATTTTTGATTAGTGACATTTCATTTGAAGCAGTACGAGTGACAACATGAAGTAGTACGACTTATTTTTTTCTTTAAATACTACCAAAATCAAAAATTTTTGAATCGGTTACAGCTCATTTTCAGAACGGTGATAAACACGCATCAATTTTATACTCTACATGACGACATCCTGCACTTGTTTATGGAATCATATTTCTAATATTGTAATCCGCGTTTATTATGAGAGTGGCAAGGACGACGGGAAAATGAAACGTTCCACTCGGACGATAAATCGCTAAGATAACAACTGACGAAGTAGTAAATGACTCTTTAGCGCCATAGCTTCACCTCTGATATTTACACCGACATCATGATGATACGTTAACGTCATAAACGGCTCATTGTCAGGGATTAAGGTATTAAGCTCCTTCAACCTTCGGAGATGAGCTGACACTAACACCCCGTCGTGTAATTAAAAGTAGAATGATAGTATCATTACGATATACTCTTCTTTCACCGAGTGAAGGAGAGAGGGAGAAAAAAAATCAAGAAACGTCGTCAGAAAAAGAGAAAATTCCACGGCGAATGAGGCAATAAAGTGCCGGTAAAATACAGTAAGTTTTGCGAAAGAAGTTTTTCAAGAACATTGACTTCATTAAGTGTAAAGCGTTTAATGACCCGAGAGTTGAAGGACAGAGAGAAGTATTGATGCTGGAGAATTTTATTATGGGATATTTTTTTCATTTAAAATATCACTGTTTGAGTAACTTTTAATCACACAATCTGCTTTAAAGATGCGACCAGTTTTAATCCTAAATAAACATTTGAAGCGCTTGTTTCTCAATTATGATAGCGATTCACTACTCGTAAAGAAAACTTCGTCAAGTCGTTTAAAAAACCCACCTCGAATATTTTTTTTAATCCAGTATTGTTTTAACGAATGGCGAAGAGTAAAAGATACGTTTAATAAAACGAAACAAATCTCCACGGTGACATGTTAATTCGCTTTTTTGTTGTTTATTGCTAGTTTTATTGCTGAGTCTTGTTTTCGGACGAACAATTTCATCATGTTTAATGAACCATGAAAAAGGAATAGTACGCGACATTCGGTTCTGACTTTTTTTTGCGTGTGTGTTTGCAGCCTAATATAATATTCACTCAAGTTATGGGGGATATTATGCCTAACCATCCACTATATTATTTAACTTATGCATTTTTTCTCCTTTGGCAAAAAAGTTAATATGATTAGGGTGGTGAATGCAAAGTCAATATTTATCTAACCTTCTTCGCCCCCTCGATCGTGACAAAAAATCCCCTTCCTTTCCATTGCCCCTGGTCAATTTCTGTTGTTAAGTTCTAATTTGAAAGCGTCCTGTTCGATTGTCATCAGTTGGTTGCGATCGTCTCGATCGACTCCATTGGAATCACGTAGTCGCGCTCTGATTCCCCCGCCTTCGACCCACACTGCGCCCTCTTCGTGTTGGCGAATTTTCCGCTTGAGTAATCACCATATTTGTCGACGTGACAGTTTCGGTTTATTGGCCGATGCCAGGCTAAAAATAAACTTCATTTTAACAAACACATACATAATTTAAACAATCAGGCCATAAACGTGAATGTTCGTGATCTTCAAGCTTTATATTCTAGTCAAATAGTGAAACAAAGAGGACTAGCTGAAGCTTCAAAATCTGGAATGGTTCTAGTTTTATAACTAGAATTAAATTTGACGTTTATTGGATTACAAATAGTAGAATCATAGAAAAATATGCTCTTAAAAATCCTTTTAGTTCACAAAATTCAAAAAAAAGATGACAATGTAACCTGTCAATTTCATTCGTCCTGAACTGTCAGTTGAGATTTGTTAAGTCAAATTCAATATTTGTTGGTTAAAGGAAGTAAAACGTTATCCTTGAAACAGATTCGATTCTAAAACTAAATTTTTCTAGACTATCAGCCAAAATATAAAAAAAAGTATTAGTTTTTGAACATGACACGGCAAATTTTCCAACAGCTGATAAAAATCTAAAGAAAATTCATCCCAAACTTAAAAATTTCTTATTATCTATGAAGTTTTAGAGAATTGCGTTATGATAAAAATTTATTAAGAAAAATCACTCTAAAACCAAGATGATTAAAAAACATCGAAAATAAAAAAGAATTCATATCCAAAATATCTTCACAATATAAATTCATCCTAAAACTGTTTAGGGTAAAATTGTAGAGGCGGTAAATTGCACCCCCCACCCCCAAACTAATAATTCAACTATTAATGCCATCTAGGTAAATGGGTAGAATAACCAATAAAGCAATAACTATAAGGTTCAGTATAGTTGAATTTAAGATATAGATATCGCTTCTTTTGAGTCATCTTTCGGTAAAGCAGTACTATCAACGCAAGATAGTGACGAGAGTTTTTCTTGTCTAAATTTTTTGTTTTAATTATTATAGAAATGTACAAAAGCGATATGGTTGTAATATACGTATAAATGATAATGTTCCGTTTTTTGACTTCTTGAAGGTAAACTTACGTTACTTTTTTTTCCTTAGATCCTTTATCGTTGTTTATCAAACCTTTTGCTGTTCTTTAATTCGGTCCCCTGTTGTCATTCGTAATATGACCCTCGGGGTTTGAATCAACATTTTGGTTTCATCATTTTATTTGGTAGTGAATGCGGTTGTAGCCGTGAACGCGGTCTTCATAACATTCGCCATAGTATTCCTCATAATAGAGGCCGTGCTGTCGATGGTAGAGCAGTGCGCGAGGGAGAAGCAGCCGTGCCAGAGCTACATCTATGACCAGCAGTGACGAAGAGGAAGAAAAGGAGGAAATTATAGATAATAATTTCAAATCGGAAGATCTCCTTAACTGAACAGAGTACCTGAAAACATGGAGGCAAATTGCATCTTTTGCGATGGTAGCAAAAGAAAACTATAGCCAGAGTGAAGAATGGGTAAATGCCAAATGTGACAGACCAAATGTGACAGACCAAATGTGACAGACCAAATGTGACAGATCAAAAGGATATTATTATCATGTCTGTGATTTTTCTGCTAAATAAAATAATGCAAACGCGGAGTGTTCTTATGCAAGAATTTAACTTTAATTATTTTGATTTCTTAATTTTTAGATTTCTTTTGCAGAATTAGTATAGTAGGCCTATTATGTTTATTTTGTTCAGGGAAAACTCGTTTAAGTTTCATTGTTAGATAATAGTAGACATTATTAAGTAGCGGAAGAATGGAGCTACTTATTGGTTTCACAATGTCCCTCTGTCCGTCCGTCCGTCCTCTTCATAATTTCTGCATTTTTGAGGTAGAAGGTTGAAATTCGGAATATAGCTTACTGTGGGCATGAGTACCTTCACTATTTAGTTTGGTCTTTGATTGGCTCACTAGGGTGGGAGTTTGAGGGGACCAAGTGATCTATGTAGTATTTAGGTATGTAAAGGAGTGAAATTCGATATGCATATTCCTCTAGGCAAAATAAATCTACATTCCTGTGAAGTTTGGGCCAAATTGTCCCAGTGGGGTCGGAGTTGTGGGGGTGGCAGTCACTTGGTCTTTAGAACTATGACAACTAATAGCATGTGATATATCATTCGCTAGAAAATAATGAGAAAGGAAAGATGATAGCATTTAGAAAATATAAAAGAACCCTAAGTTTGAGGAAATCAATTTTTTGATTAAAAAAATTGCGAATTAAAAAGTGTAGATGAAGGGGTAAAAATAGATGAACTCAGGGCTTCTGCTACTTTCCTATACCTTCCTCCGGAGGCTTAATTTCTTGTTATATGAATGTTCAGTTCCAGATTAAGTTTTAAATCAGTATTTGAATCAGTGAATATTTTAATTCGTGGGTGTTAAATATAAGAAAGAATAACATGCTTAATTGGTACCTAAAATAAAAAGAAGATATAATATTAAAGATAGTCATTAGAAAAAGAATTTCTTCCACAAAATAATACTTGTTGAAAAATGATTACATGGTAGCTCAATTAAGTATTCAAGAATGGTTTAATTTTGTGAATTGAGATTTTTTTTTCATTTTATGTTCCTTTCGTTAGAAAAATAGTTAAATTTACATTAAGATGCGAAAATAGTACAGAAGAAATCCTCCTATTTCTATTCCGTCTCTCATCAGTAGAACACTTTAAAACTTTCCAAATTAGTTCACAAATGTGCCGGGATAGAGTGAAATTTAATTAATGGCAGACTAATATGCTGCGAAATCCATTAGTCGTCGTTAGGAGTTGAAACATTAAAAAGTTTTCCTTTACTCGTAAAACTTTTCTCCTCTTAATAGTCAACTCGTTTTCAAAAGATGATGGCTGAAAAGTGTAAATTTAATTTCTAACCTGAGCGATCGTAAATAATCGAACAGAAATGTGTCTGTCGCAATAACAACAATAAAATTTCTATTCTCGATGCTAAGTATACATAATAGCATTTGCTTTTCCTACACTGAACTTTTCAAAGTTCCCTTTTATGGATCCACTTATTTATTCGATTGTCATGCATCCTTTAATATTGCTAATAGACACATTTCAGAAGTTACGAGGAACTCTTAAAATAACTGTGAAAGATTTCCTTAAGAGATTATCCTTGTGTTTCAATGCTATTATACATTTGTGTATGCACACACACACTGATCATTTGCATTACGTAGCTGGAGACCCGATTTAAGATCAAGGTCGAGAAAAATTATTCAATGACGTTCATTTGCATTCAGGTGTGAGGAAACAAGAGCTCCACAGTCGTATTTCTTTCCAAAACCTGAAGCAATAAAAATTTAAAAAAGTAAAAGCGAATGGTTTAATTAATTTAGGAATTAAAAAATGCTTAAGTTTAAATACCCGAAAGAATTTAGTCTTCTAATCTCTTAAAAAATTAAGAAATGCAAGCTTTTATTAAGTGTAATTTAAATACAGAAAAAAAATTCTGACAGCAATTTAAGTTAATATTTTTCAAAATTTACGACGCAATTTAGGAAACGGAAATATTTTTCACAGAAACATAATTTTAAAATTTTCATTTAAACTACAGAAGCTTTTACTCAAAATACTTTTATTTTCTTGTTTTAAATTTGTATTTTACAAACGTCTAGGGCAAATTTAATAGCAGGAGAAACGTAATTTTTTTCAATAAAGAAATTAAACAAACGGAGAAATTATAATAAAAAGAAGAGAAAAAGGATTTTTTTTCAAACTACAAAGTCAATATCTCTTATAGTAAAACTTTCAAATAAAACTTGTTGCTCAGGTGACTTCAATGTTCAGGTGGCTTTTCTTTTTCTCAGCTCCGGACGCGATCGTTTCCAAAAGGACGTATTCAAATAGACAGAGGGAAATATGGTAACAATTAGTATATTTCGATTTGGCGGGCGCGTTCATTTCACGTGAAGTATTGTGAGGGTAGGTATTAAAATAGTTAGTATTCGAACAGCGAGCTAAAAACATCGAGTTAAGCCACCAAAAATTGACTGGTATTGGGAAGGCTACATAACAACCCTTTCCGACGTCAAATTCAGCTATTCCGAAATTAAGAAAGCATGCAAGAAGCGAGGATTCATCGTTTCCAAGAAAGGTATCGCAAGTGTACTAAATAATATTGGCAAAACCAGAAGAAGCGCCAATCCGAGATCGTCCACTAGCCGTACTCAGGAGTACGGAAAGTTCGGACTCTCGTAACCGGATGTAATTCACCAACACAACGAGCCATTGCACAGAAGGTACGGACATCTGTGTCACGTTAAACACAATTATCAACCGTGATTTACAACTGGAGAAACCATACAAGAGCCACGTTCTTAAGTTGTTGCCGCGCCAAGTTCAAGAGCGACGGATCAACCATAGCCTAATGATAACAAGTCGATCAACTCTGCGCCGGTTCCTTTGATGTTGCTGTTGCCCGTAAACGTCATCACGACAGTGGCGGACTCCTGCGGTCGTGTATCTAGAAACTACCTCCTGCGTATCGTTTAACATTGGAAATATTGGAGAAAGGGAGTGCCTCTAGACAAATTATTGCTAATAATTAACGTTTTAGAGGAATTCTGTTCATATTCATGCGAATTAAATTCTCAATGAGTATCTTCTTTTCATATTAAGTGTAAATGAGTTTTAATTATTTTGAAAAAACTTTTGATAATCGCAAACATTTGAAGAATATACTCAAATCTATGGGAAAACATCGTCTGCTAGCCTATGGAGATACACGACCGCTAGGGGAAAGTTGGCAACACTCGAAGGCGAGAGTTGATCAACTTGTTATCATTAGGCTATGGGATCAACTATCGTAAACTGTATGAACGATACCTGGCGGATAAAAGTGAATATGCGGATGTGGCCAGACTCACAGCCTACTATATAGATAACAGCCTGTTCAATCGACAGTTTTCAAGTTTCACCGCAGTAAAGGAGGAGGGCGCTTTTAAGTAGGGTGAAGAAGGCCTTTTTAGCCTTGAAAAAGCCTTACCACTGTTACCATTCTATTGTGTTCTACTGGTTAGCCTACAAACAGGCTGCATATTTACATATATATGTAATCTTATATATTATATAATCTTATATATTAACATTATTTAATACTTAATCTTATATTTATATTTAATCTTATATAATTGTTAAAAAACTTTTTTCTATAACATGTTGCATTTTTTTTTGAAAAGTAACATTCTTTGGCTTGTTAATGGTGCATATTAATTAATATCTAGGAATATTGTTTCATTTTGACACTTAAAAAGACTCGATCATCTGTAGCTCTGTGCATAAGTAAACACAGTTGTTACCAAGGTTTTCTCTAGAGTCACTTTATAGGAAGAGTACCGCATTTGAGTGAACTGTGACGCAAGGCTTCTGATTGGCTTTTCGGTATCACGTGGCATAATCGCAGCCATTTTGAGTTTACCCGGGTGAATGCTTTCTAATCGTTTCTATGTACTTCAGTGAGCTTTGAGAAACTTACTTGAGAGTTGAGACTTTAATCAACAAATAGTAAGCTTCAATCGATAAACAGAAACAATTTTTTCGATAGCAGTTGCATATATTACATGTAATAATAAACAAAGTTTTCCTAAGGTTTAGAGATGAATAATTTCGTCAATTAGCTTTTACTTTATCCGGGCCATTATGCCAAATTGTTGCGCGGTAAACTGCACTAAATTCAGTAGAAAAGTGAAATTAAGGTTTTACATTCCAACTCGGAAGAACAAACATCCATGCCCACGGCGGGATTCGAACCCGCGACCCGACGGATTCGAGAACTGGAAAGCCTACGCCCCAGCCCTCTCGGCCACCGGGCCAGCTGTCCACTCTAAATGAGAAATTTAATTTAAGCATTGCAAAAACGACGTGGGAAAAAAAAGAAAAAAAAAGTAGAAAAAATAAATATTAACTTGTCTATTTGTTTTTAATTTCAAATTCATAAATACCATGTAAAACCTAAAATTCTGTCTACATTCATTTGAATTAAATATTAAATTTATGAAATTTTATAAGTTAACGAAATACAGATTATATTTTGTTATTGATGACCTAAAAAAAAAAGAAGTGATGTAACAATTTAATTTGAGCAGTAGAGTTATCTTTTATTTTTACCGTGTTAAATATATTAAAAAACCTATTTATCATGTATTAAGTGAATTTATAAATTGTAAAATATTACATCATAACATTTTACTCGAAATGTGGCGTGAATATTTGAAAAAACGTTCACAAAACAACGTAATCTCCATACTGCCCTTTGTATGCAGAGAAGAATTAAACTCAAAATTGCGTCGCTCAAGACGATTGCAATACTCTTCTTATAAAGTGACTCTAGTTTTCCTAATCTACAGCTTTAGTTTTCCCTCACTAAAAGCGCCCTCACGTGAGAAGTCGTTGAACTAACGCAGTCTTAAGATTTCAATGGAAATCGTGTCGATTGAATAGGCTGTTATCTATATAGTAGGCTGTGCCAGACTAAATAAAGTGTTTATTTAAGCGACTGCAACAAGAGCAGAGCCATTTTTTACCGCCAAGAGGTTCTAAGACTTCAGAAAATGGTACCGTGAATGCAAGGAAACATTTTCAAAAGAGTAATAATTGAATGATCTTAAGAGGATTTTTACACGCCAAACCTCAGATGTTTAAATTATTGATGAAAATAGGAAATAAAATTCCACAGCCTGGATTCGAACTAGGAACCTTCTGCTAACCGTACAGACGCGCCAGAAGGTTACCTTACTAGCTTCGAGCAGAAGGTTCCTAGTTCGAATCCAGGCTGTGGGATTTTCTTTCCTATTTTCATCAATAGTTTTCAAAACTGTTTCATGATCGTGGCGGGATAAACATTTTCATACAACGGCAAGTTAACTTTACACAGAGTTGAGTCAAAGGCCAAGTTGAGTCAACGCCATGTACTAACAGACTAACATTCTAACCTGTCATATTTACCCGCAATTTCCCCGGTTTGTATGGTGCAAAGATAAGCAAGGTTTGGCTGCACAATGACAAGCGTCGAGTCACACCGCCGCGTCAACTCGCATGTTCCTGGAATTCAGGCAATAAGATACGGAATTTCCTAAATACTGCTGATACAAGATTATTAGAGGCCATTTCTAGGGATACATATTCGAGGAGCTCATAGCAGGCGGTCTCAACATTTCTTTTGGGACAAATCCATGTTGGGAAGACGTAATAAAGTTATGATCAAAGATGAACTGTGACAAACGGTTATAATAAAGTTTTTCAAATATCTTAGCAAAAGTTGGTAAAACTGAAACAGGTCGATAATTCGAAATAGACGTATGGTCTCCTTTTTTAAAATTAGGTGTTATTCTTGATAGTTTTAACACATCGGAAAATATACCCGTTACTAAGGACTAGTTGAATATGTATGCCAGGGGATAAGAAAGTAAAGAGTGAAGGTCCCTTATTACTGCTAGGGGAAATCCTAACGGATCTGGAGTCAACGATGATTTTAGTCCGCGCATAACAGAGCTGACCTCTTCCGGAGAAGTAGGAAGTGCAAAAAAATTAGAAATAGAATTTCCGGGACAGGTATTATTTACAATAATATCAAATATGCTAAGAAGTACTCCTAATTTTACAAACATATTGAAAAGATGAAAGACCACAAAATCGAAAGAAAAGACATCATTCTGAAACTAAAAGGTTTTAAAGTAATTCTCTAGAATAAAATTATCGAGGGAAAGTAATTTCAGAGTAAACTAGTAGAACTAACCTCAGCGATTTGACTACAGAAAAACACATTCAAGACATTAAAAAATAAATACATGTATTGTAAAAAAATATCTAAAGAAAATAATGTTATCCATAAAGTCAAATTTTTATTTTAGAAACTAGCAAAGGTACCCGGCGTTGCCCGGGATAAATACTTGGATGTAAACAGAACAATCTCAAAAAATTAAATTAAATTTTGCAATATCTTAAAAATAAACACATGAAAATGCTTAGAATTAATACAGTAAAAATTCTTAATGAAAATTCGAAAAAAATCTTTTTAAAGGCTCACAATGGCTGGACCTCTCCAAGGATGCCACTGCTATTTTAAATAATTTCTTACTCACGTAATCTTACCTTAGATGTATACTTAGTGTTGTTGCAATTTCCACTCTT
>JAHWFO010093131.1:2171463-2185730 GCA_023313115.1 Rhysida immarginata
AAATTTCGCATACATGACCTTCAAAGCATGAGGAAGGTCACTGTCTACCTCAGATTTCGGAAAAATAATAAATATCGATAAAAAATCGATATTCATGGTTATGGCAAGGCATATTAATGAGAAATATCTCATGACCAACAATGCAAGGCAAAGTTTGTACAACAATAGGTATCAACAATGGTATCAACACGCAATTCACAAACGCTCTGCATGGACCAACAATCAATATCTCATGAATAACAATGAAAGGAAAAGTTTGTGCAAGTGTAATTATCCCGGGCAACGCCGGGTACCTCTTCTAGTATATAGATAGAAGAAGATAAAGAGCTATGCATAAGTCCGTGAAACACTTCAAAAATTTATTCCAAATAATAAACTATGCATTGAATAACAAATTTTATTATACCAACTTATGAATAACCCTGTAAATCTGAAAATCTAAGCATAATGGCATAGATTAGATGGACATTGACAGAAACTGATCACAAATGAATCCGTCTAATTTTAAATTGTCTTTAAAGAAAGTCTTAAAGTCTTAAAGTCTTTATCACTAATAATTGTTTATCTTAAGAAGCGTCTGCGAGTTTAACGCACGATTTTAACCTTTAATAGCTAACTTTAATAAATACATGTAAAAAAGACGCTCTTGTTCACTGTCATTTTTTCCTTCTAATTTTGTGAATATTCGTTCTCTTCCCTTCAAAGCGTCATGGGTCACGAAGGTGTTGGCGAAGTGTTAATTAGCAAACGTCGCGACTTGGACCTTTCGCCGAAGGACCGCGTCGTCTTCAGCTCGTCCACCCGATGCGACATGTGCGCCACTTGTCGACGAAATCTTCCCGTCCACTGTCCAGCTGGCATCCAGGTATAAGCAAAAATTATTTAAAAAAAAAATTCAAAGTGTTTCCCTTTCAGTGCATTCGTTTTAATTATAATCTTCTTTTACGCTTGCTGCGCTGTCTAGATTTCAATTCGTTTTGTAAGAACAAGGCTTTACAAAATCTCTTAATATTTTAATTGCCGTCATTACTTAAATCTCGCGAAGAACGTCGAAATAATTTAAGAACCTGTTTGTAGAAATGCTCTTTTTAAAGGAGAAATTCTTTAATTATAGAACGAAGTTTAATTATCGTGAATTAGTCTTCATTAATTTCTCTAGAAGTTTCCTTTCTTTGATTTTTTTAAACTTCAAAATGAGCGCCGAAATTAAAGGACTGGAAAGATAACTCGATAAGATCATTTTCGTCTTTATTAGCTTTTTTTTATAGCAATTCAAGAGAATAGGATTTACGAGGTCATTCAACATTGATAATTGGGGAATGTTTTACACGAATTAAAGTAATCATTTTTTATTTATTTAATTTTGCGCATAATATTACAACTTACGGTTTCAAAATTTACATAGTCAAGATGTTTTAATAGTTAAAGCGGTTCATAGCCCTATTTATTACAGCTCTCTATAAATACTTCATTTAGATAGCATTCATTTCAATGAATTCTTACGAGTGACATTTGATTTATGGAAGGAGCAAATTTTTCAATTCGAACATGTTGCAGAAACAAATAAAAGCAAGTAATAAAGTATTTTATAGTCGAATCAACAAATAAAAGCAAGTCGATTCAATTCCTTGGCGGTTTCAATTGCTAAAATTTTATTACCTTGAATATGCTGAAACCTCCTCCCAATTCATCTTTTGTGGTCATAATATTGAAGAATAATAATTGAAGTCCTTTTTACTTTGAAATTATCGGATCATTTATTTAATCTGCAATTTCACATGCCTAGCCACTTTAAAATTCTTTAACGTTTATCTACCTATTTTATTTTACTAGCTACGAGGGTCGTGCGGAATGTAGTACCCGTTTTACAATTAAATAGAAACCAATAAAAATTTCTGACAAAACGTCTCCATTGATTATGCTATTTTTCCTAAGAATTAGATATTTATCATAACATATGAAAACTTTTTGGATTCTCTCCGCCGCCAGTGAGCTTGACATTTTTGACGAGTTATTTGGTTTTCTATGTTTTTCGGTTCCTCCCCGAATTAAAGTTTCAACCCATTGCGGCACTATCCATAAAATCGACTTTCTTGATATTCCAATCTCTCACATTTACATTAAGAATAAAAGCACAGATTTAACTTCACAAGTTTCAATTTTCTCGTTCGTTTTACAACGACAGAAACTACATAAACGGTTCTAACGCGAAGAAACTCCCACAGAAATAGATCAGATTCATTCGACTGTCATGGGCAAACTAATTTATGAAAGATTCTCTAATCCACCAAAGTATTTAGTTTCTCTGTAGTCTCTCTGTTTCTTAAACAGATACCGATTTAATTTTTTTAAATGATTCAGGGAAGCAGATATATAACCATTTACGAAGAAATTTTGCTTACTAGCCAATTTTCCATTCCTTATTCGATTGAAGACGCGATAAAGATTTAAGTTTATTTGCTGAACTCTTTTGGGTTATTGGGATCAACATTTCAAAAAAAAAGAAAAAAAAAGCCGAAAAAGAAATTCCATTGCATCTCGAGCTGCATTCTGCAAAAATACGATTTTTCTACGAAGCTCTAAATATTGCTTACATTTAAAGAGCCATAATAAATGGATTTGAAATACTGGGTTTTCTGTAAGATGTTCGTCCTTAATTATACTTGTTTAGCTCTTCTTTAAGTAAATTTCTTAAGATTTAAATGAGCTTTAATCTAGCCATTCTTCTTAATTATAAAAGGCGCCGTTTGACATTAATTCTCTTGAGATTCACACAAGGCTGACACAACCAATGCCGGCACAAATAAAAAAAAAAACCAAGGGAAAGTATTCTGTATAACGTCCCATTATGACAGACGAGATTCTTCATATCAAATTATATGCCCGGAACTTCTCCGTTTTTGGGTGCTATGGCACTTATTAAGTGAGGGATACGTGCGCTTTAATGAAGTTGAAAACGAAAGTTACCAAAAATTTTAAAGAAAAAAAAAAGCGGGGGGGGAGGGCACAAAGTTAACATGGCATTTTTCTTGCGCTTTAATAGCCATTTAAGAAGAGTATAGAAATGAAGAGTTTTGAAATACGGCGGAAAGGCAACAACTTTTTTTTTCTTCTTCAACTTAAGACTAAAGTCCGGTTTAGGATTGACAAGAAATCCAAGAGACGGGGGGAGGAAAAACTAATGAAATTGTTAAAAAAAATTATGACAATTTTTTTATAAATCCGTATGGTAATAAATTTTGTAAATTTTTTAATTTTCTGAATTTTCGTTCAGAATTATTTAATATCTTGAATGTTTAAAATGCTTTAACTTTTATTACATCAAATGGAATCAAATCAATAGTGCTTTTTTACGCCCAAAAATTATTTTGTAACACTATTAGATTTTAAAGATTTGTATAAAAAGACAAATTTGTATAATTTTTTATTTCTTTTTTCATAGTACGGGCACGGTCCTCTGAATGCGAGCTGTCTGAGTGGAACTTTTGCTAGTCATCTTATTTTGCGACGCGGGACGCACGTGGTAAAGTTGACGACTGCCATTGACGATGTCATTGCCAGCACCGTCAACTGTCCGCTCGTCACCATGGTCAACACGATGGAGGTGATCAAGACGCGACTTAACGGCTGCACAGAAAGAAAAATTGCAGTCATACAAGTGAGGCTTTGGGCCCATTGCCCGTTTAACGTCTTCATACGTAGTTTCCACAGGTATAAGGAAAAAAAAAAATCAGTTTGTTGTCAGTCATTAATGGTAACACATAAACAAGTTTGAAACATAAATAAGATTTTTATGATAAATAGAAATTATGACTTTTAGCAAAACGTTGTCAGCTTATTGATGTACCGGTCTTAATTATCTTTCTTTTTCTATGTCGGTATATTCAAAAGAACAAGTCACAGAATACTCTTAAAAAATAGAAGGGGTTGATATCTAGAATTGAATGGTATTAAGGCTTCCCACAAAGTAACTCTGAATAGCTTTGAAAAATAGATTTAAAAAAACTAAAAGGTGCGTCCTCATATATTGATGTCACGTGGATTTTTTTTCTTGATAAGAGGAATGAAATGAGTATAAACTACGAGGTACGTCCAGAAAGTAAGTTGCATTTCGTAGTACAAAAAAAAGAGCAAATACACGCTCATAAAAATTTATTACAAAAAATCTCTACACGTGGAATTTTTTTCTGTACATAGCTCCCATCATTTTGAAGGCATTTATCATAGCGGAGCACGAGTTTTTATATTCCTCTTCAGAAAAAGTTGCCGCCTGTTATGTCAATTTCGTAGTGACAGCTTCTTTTACGTCATCATCGTTGTTGAACTTCTGGCCGGTTTTACCTGGTGACTTTCATCTCTTTTTGCACCTGGAACCGTTCTTTGGTATCCAGAAGCTCAACAACAGTGACGGGTAAAAGAAGCTGTCACTACGTGATTGACATCACAGGCGGCAATTTTTTTAAAAAGAGGGATACAAAAACTCGTGCCCCACTATGTTAAGCGACTTTAAAATGGTAGGAGCTATGTAGAAAAATAGCTCAAGGTATGGAAATTTTTTATAATAATTTTTATTATGAGTATGTACTTGCTTTTTTTTGTACTACCAAACGAACTTACTTTCTGGGCGTACCTGGTATACATAAATATGCATTCCATTCTTGGGAAAGAGGAACAACTGTTCTCATTCATCCCTTATCCTCTGACTGACACAAAGCTAAATTGTTTTCATCTACCAATTCTTTTCCCATGCATATACCCATAGAAGCCGATATTGCAAAACAAAAACAGATTGTCTACAGCTTTTAAAACATAGTCGGTCCATAGTTGCAATGCTATAAAAATTCTTGATGGATCGTAATTGTACTTCCAGATCAACAATTTATGAGCAAGTTGGTATTTTGTAACCACCAAATTGCAAAAGTACCGAATTATTTCCAGTTGATACGCAATTTACATCTGGAAAATGTCATTAAAATATCTGATCTCCTGGTAAAAAGCAATTTTATCTTGCTCAAACTCGTTTGAATTGCGTCATTTACGACGCTGTTTACGATGTCAGACGTTTATATGCTATCTGATACTATTGCACATTATCAAAATCTGCGCTTAGGCGAGTTTTCAATGCACTGGCACTTTTTAAATTTGCAATAATTTTCATATTTTAATTTAGTTTAACGATAAATTTTGCAATATTCTTTTTCTTCCAAAATCTTATTTTTTAAAATCATTAAATCGCAAATTAAGGAACCATATATCACGTTTTCAAATGTTCTTTTAACAGCTTTTTATTTTTCTTCTCTTAAATAAATGCATGGAGAACTTTCTACAACTGATTCTATAATGAATGATTCACAAGGCTTTCCCTTATTTCTTCGCACAACTTCGAAAGGAATCGTGCGTCATATGCGAGATCATTTTCGTAACAGTATATATTTTTTATTGAAATTGACACTTCTTTACGATTTGCGAAATGATTTGTATCATGGTCTCGAGTTTTTAAGATAAGCAAACTGTTTTAATACATCGCGCGTTTATTTTTTTAATAGTTGAAGGTTTCCCCTTTTGAAATGCTATCCCTTTCTGTAATATGATTTTCTTTTTCAATGATTGTTTCATTGAGAAAGAAAAATCAAAAGGAACAAAGTACATAATCTTCAGTAATGCTTAAGCTTCATCTACGCAAAGTTTCAATTGATAAATGGACTTAATTTTAAATTTAGATTTTTAAATATTCTGCTGACAGGGAATTTTCAAACGCCCAACAATAAATGGTAAATAAACCATACAAAGATTCTGATATAAAGGAAATTACACATGTAATTATACGAGGGTGGGCTGAAAAGTAATGCCTCCATGGCTGTAACTTTTTTATTTTTTAACCGATTTTCAAAATTCTTTTTGTATCTGATACTCACATTTCTCCTCTATGTAATGCACTATTCACTTTTCGACATAGTCCCCATCCCTTTCCACGCATTGTACCAACGCGTGACTAGTCGGGTGAACCCGTCGGAGGGGAATTCCGGGGTTGTTGTCGACACCAAGACCGAACGGCAGGTTTCACCTCGTCGTCAGAACGCAACTCATGCCCCTTAAGGTGCTCTTTCCTCTTTGGGAAGTGGTGAAAGTCGCAAGGTGCAAAGTCTTTCATTTTTGAACTGCAGTTTTTCATCTTTGAGCTGTAGGCGCTGCAACCCCCCCTCTGATGTGTGGCGATCGTTATCGTGCTGCAGAAGAGGATCCAAAGCTGCCATTCAATCCTCGTGTCGACGACAACCCCGGAACTCCTCTCCGACGGGTTCACCCGACTAGTCACGCGTTGGTACAATGCGTAGAAAGGGATGGGGACTATGTCGAAAAGTGAATAGTGCATTACATAGAGGAGAAATGTGGGTATCAGATACAAAAAGAATTTTGAAAATCGGTTAAAAAATAAAAAAGTTACAGCCATGGAGGCATTACTTTTCAGCCCACCCTCGTTTATAGTAATTGCATAATCTGCAGTTATCTTATTACAGATTACAAAAATTCTACCAGTTTACCAAATAATTATATCTGTTTAAGATTAAGTTTCAAAAAATTTTGGAAAAATCCATTATATGGACAACATCAAGTTTTAAATGTACATTGTAGGTTCATTTATTCAGTTCCAAGGAAATCGTCATATACTCTTACTTAATTAAAACATTATAGACTTTAGTTAAAGATTCAAAATTCATCCAATCAACATTTTCACTTTCTCTAGCTTAGAACTTGTAAAATGAAACAAATAACTTCCTTCGATAAGATGAATTTCAAACTTTTCTTAAGTGACCGATTCACTGTATAAAGAAGGTCACGCTAATTTCAAGATTTTAAATGTTGACAAAGTAATTAGGCTAGTAGTAGAGGAGGCTATGCTTGGGTGCAATAAGAATCTATTATACATTCCCTGATGGCTATCATTTACCTGAGAGATGGCATTTGTCTCTCAGGGTTGTTTGCTAAAACACAATTATTAAACTCGCATTCACATAGGAAAAAGAAAAGATGCAAAACAAGATGCTCCGTCGTTGCTTGTGTTGAGAAACTTACGATATTTTATATAATTTTTATATATTTAAAATATATGTTTAGATATATAAAATATAATTTATATACGTAAACTATTTTTTGAATTGAATTAAGCTGAATAACGTAAGTTGATTGAAAAAACTTTTTTGCTATTTTAGACGAATTCAGTAAATGTAAATTTAATACATGCCTTTTTCACGTTTACATTATACCAGAAAAATATCAAAAATTGAATTGCGATAATTCGAATACTGCATTTCCAAAGGCTCTGCTGCGCTAGGCACATTTTTAGAAATAGAAATAGATGAAATTGTCTTATTTGAATTCTCGAATTTAGAGCAAAATACAGGTCTCACTTTGACATTCAATTTCTTCATTCTCATTTTCGCTGGATGAATTTCAAGCACCGTGAACTGTTAATGTTCAGTAAGTTTCGTTAAATAATCAAAAACTTTGAAATGAAAGTGACCTTCACCTTTTTATTCTGGAACTGGAGGTCAAAATGAAAGTTCACGTTTAAATTAACAATTTCTTTTCCACCCATAAACCGTTAAAACTAATAGAACGTGCTCCAGACGAAGAAATAAATACAAAATGAATTACCGAAAATTTCGTGAATTACGTGATTAGAATCTAAGGCCACTAAACTTGAAACTAATGAGAAAATGCAATTTCACTCATTTCTCATTTGCATAACGTTGTCCTAATCGATTAAACTCAACGGTTTTTCGTAAAAAAAAAAAAAAGAAAGAAATGTTTATCTATAAATTGTCGACCGTATGTTGCGATTTTTTCATAAATTAATAAGTTTGAATTTTTAAGTTAAAACCTTACATAATTTTTTCGTTTTTTACATTTACATTTTCTGACAGCAAAACAACAACAAAAAGTACACCCTTAGTGATATTGAGCCCACTAAACGTGAAGTTTCCCAACGTTTAAGATTCTGAAGCGAGCCAGTTTTACTGTTTACAACCATGTTAACATTAAGCTTCTTATTTTTAAGAGAATAAATTCCATCTGCTGTATACAGAATGGTTCAGGGATAAAATAGTTGGATAAAATCAGGAATTGGATTGGACTGAAAAAAGTCGAAAAATGCATTATAACTATTTCAGGACCATTTTATAGATCTACAAATTAAAGTCTTGTTAGTAAACTCTTGTTTTCTTCTACTAACTTTTTATTCTTGTTTCCATATAGGGCATCAACATATTTGGAATTTACGGGTGTTTGATGCTTACTGATGCTGGCTTTTCTGAAGTTTATCTGACAGATTCCAACATTGAACACCAAAGGATTGCAACCAGTTTTGGTGGGATTCCGTCCTACGATAAAAAGGGCAAGTGACGTACGTGCAGAGGCCTCAATTGGACCTTCACGTGCTCAAAAGATTAAACGAGTAACTAGCCAATATATAAAACCTCCTTATATAAACCATGGTGACTTCTGTAATGGTCAAAGAGATGATTAAATGATGAAAAAAAAATTGTCAAATATAACAAAAAACTGAGATTTTTCTTTTGGCAGTTACTTCAGCTAATAAATTAATATTTTTAACGAGCTTGTTTAATTAAAATTGTTCTTTAATTTTTTTTTTTTTTTTTCTTAGATGGGAAGAGACGATCTCGACTACCTCCTCCGTCCACCGTCGATGTGATTATCCAGACGAACGGTCAGATGGAATTACTTCCAGAAGGCCTAGAAATGCTTAGACCTGGAGGCATGTATTTAATGGTCGGCGTTGGGCACCAGCTAAACGCTGCCTCTGCCGCTTTTAACAGTGAGAATGTCGTTAAAAAATGTCTAACGATACAAGGTGGGTTAAAAATTTTAACGTGATTTTAAATATACACTCATCGTCAAAAAAAAAAAGTTGTACTCATAGAAAACCTATGAGGTGCTATGGGAAGTTCTGTTAAGACTCCACCGCTGGCACAAGATCTCCAAGAGCTACAAGCCAAAGTTCAGACGAGCTGAGGTAATACTATGCTAAGAACTCGTAGCACTCCATGTCACGACGTGTGGCAGAATGCATTAGAAATAACGGCGGCCCAACATCATATTGAGAATTGTAATAATTTTGGTATTTTGACCAATAAATTTTGTTATATTCACGCTCATTGTTTAATCATTTGTTGTTGGTGGTGAATACTAATTTCCTTTTAAATATCTTTTCAATCTGACGATTCCTTCTGGGTGCAACTTTTTTTTGACGACGAGTATATTTATAGAATCATTATATTACCATTTTATTAATCAAATTACGATATTTACAAGCATATTAGAAAACAATATTTATAGCAAGCATTTCCAAACAATAACATCTTGATAGTTTAGACATGCCTTCCTTATTATACAGTAATAGTCTTCGTTTATACTCTGTTCAACGAAAGAAAAACTAGGCGTGTCTAATTAAATTTCCGATTTCAATTGTTAGACATTGTTGCCAAGTAAAATTAACAACGTTTAACAACTGAAATTGGATATTTAACTGGATACGCCAGTTTTTCTTTTGTTGGACAGAGTATATGTGCGCTTCTTCTAATTTACTATGCTTCCCAAAATTGTAATACCTCAAATTTATAATGGGAATAAGGAGCAGCTAACTGTTTGCTTAAACATATCAGTACTATGGAAGCTTAATAGCAATGTTTTACTGAATACTCGAGTTTAAATTGAGTTGAAACTCGTCAAATGATGATTTTTACTCATTACAAAAGGATGAAATTTTTATTGATGAAAATAGAAAAGAAACAGCCACAGCCTGGACTTGAACTAGGAACCTTCAGCACTTCTTATAAATTTTTTCTCTTCATATCCATAAGGTGTAGGTACCTGAATTTATGGCATTAGGTTTTCGTGAGGAGAAAAATTGCTTTTGATGAGTGTGAATATAACAAAATAGATAACACCTCACCTTAGATAACAATAATCTCTAGAATCTCTGTAATGTACGAAAATATTGAGATACCATCTTAAAAAGCGAATTTAAATCGTAGGAATAGGGAGATCCAGTTTTTGTTATAGGTATCAAAATTACTTATTATTTGTGCCACTCAGTGATGATTGTTGTGTGTATGCATTCTTTGTAACAATAATAAAATATTACTTTTTGCCCACAACATAGCTCTATCAGTTTTCAATCAGAATTTTGATATCTGTTAGAGTACAGTGAAAGCGATATAATTGAATAGAATACCGCGCTTTTCTGACGTTACATTGAATTTTCTAAATTTCTATCATTCCATTATTATGCATGGTTGTGTGGTCCAAGTTCTTTATGAACTGTTATGATGCAACAGAAAAAGAGACAAGACTGACATTCATGGCAAGAGATACTAAAATTTATTATGATAAATACCCAAAGAAATTCTTTATTTGTTTAAGTAATTCTTTTAGCCTTTTTCTTTAGATGCAAGTAATAAATGGTGAAGTTTTGAGGTAAAATAAAATAGTCGACTTCTTCCTATACTCGTGCAGAATGTTTGCTGTGATTCACTGAATGGCTGCACTAAACCGGTCTTTGACAAATCCCCAAAAGAAGAAATCACATGGGGTGAAATCCCGTGGCGGCCACGGTAGGAGAAGTGATCTCGCAGACCTACCGAATGTTTGTGCCGCGAAACCAGGGGATCGCGAAACCAGGGGATCATTGAACATTTTTAATTTAAATTGCATAAACTTGGCCAGTTCTTCGGTTGTCCTCCCCGAGAAATAAAAACTTGTTCAAACGGCTATATTCTTTTTTTTATCCCTGTATTTTCGAGTGATTTTTATTTAATTCCTCTCCCCGGCAGCTTTTGCAATAGTTTTTAATTTTGATATTTTTTTAAAATCTTATGAGAAATTAATCCACAAAAACTGACAAGCGTATACATAAAAAAATAAATGAATAAAAATAACTTGAAATGAGGGGGAGGGGAACATGAAAACATCAAACTGGATTTTCATTCTTTTGTTTAATTTTTTAAGGAATCTCTGGTCATCAAAAGCATCACCTGAACTTGGCCGTGGAATTTTTATCTCGAATCAGGCCCCTTTATCCTCTGCACGAGTTGGTGAGTCCGCCGTTTTCGTTGCACGACCTCCCCGTGGCGATCCGTACAGCCAGGGCAGCACTTTATCATCGTGTCGCCATCAGAATGGACAACATGAGGACGAGTTAAGCAACGCAACCCACCTTGGAGATCGTTTCTCATTGTACCTTGTACCTAATTATACGTAATGTTAGATCTTAACCAACTGGATATGTAAGCAATTTCTTTAACTATAAAATTCATTACCATGGATGAAATGTTCCAAACTTAGGAAGTGATTGCTTATTGTAATATCGACATAGACAATTAACATGGTGAATCATCCAATATAGCTTTATGAATATAGTTTCAAAGCGGTGAAGTTCTAAAGGGGAATAAAAGTGAACTTACTCGTTCATGCCTTATTTTTTCTCCTCTTAATTTTATGAAGTTGACGACAGATTTTAAGACTGCGAAGCATTCAACTCTAAATGCATCTACATATATATCTTAATATATTTTTCTCCTCAATTTTTATTATGTTGATACTATTTCTTAGGAATAGAGTACATTTCACGGTTTTACAAAGATTTCAGTAACTAGATTTCTGAAGGAATAAAGATTACATAAAAGAACTATGGTTATCAGATTTTAAATTCAGCTTAGAGACTGTAATGGTGATTGGCTTGTAGTCACTTATGCCATTAATAAAATCATTTAAGAACTCGAATTTATAATTATTTCAAAATGGTTTTCGTGTAACAAATCCTGATGGGAAGTAGTTTCTTGTTTAGTCTCTATCATGAATTATTGCAAGTATATCAGCGCTGTCCAAAACGATTTTTGAAATATTTTATCGTTATTATCAATAATACTATTTAAGAGAATACTATTTTTATTATATATTTTTTAAAAATGTTTTTGTGTAAATATACATATTCATGAGAAATCATATGTTTAGAAAATCTGATACATTGTGTCAAATAAAATATTGACCGATACAAGTCTTTCTCTTGATCACTTAATAATTCTTTTAATTTTTTTTAATTTTTAATACAGTAAATAAAATAAAAAAATAAAATACTGATGCTTTCATGAATTGGTGATGAAATTAGAAGGAAGTTGCTTGCTGGTGAAGAATTTATATGAGTAAATTGCCATTGAAGAATTCTAGAGATATCTTTGTTGTTCTTATTGAAGATAAAGGAGAATAACTGCATAATCTTATAGCTTTGATGAGGAAGTCGTTGTTAGTAATTGAAGTATTTTGAGTCTTGCAGAACTTGAAGAGGAACTTACAGATGAAATTATTCACATAAATTTTTGAAGAACAGCTTCCATCACCAACTCATGAAATATTATCAAATATTTTATTTATTGCATTTAAAAAAGGAAAATTAAATATAAACTATTTAATAAGAAAGAGACCTCTTGTCCACAACAATTTATTGTCCCGTATGCGCATTTCGGCTATCTTGTAGCCACAGTCAGCGGAATAGGACAAGAGGTCTCTTCCTTCTTATTACTGTGAAACGCTCCCCCCACCCCCGCAATAAAAGCTCAAGGACACCCCGCGTCTAGCGATATGTTTTGAGGTGAGAGGAAGCTAGGGTTCGGGACCCAAAATTAAAATGAAGTTCCACCTGACATTGAGATATTTGGTTTAAAATACATTTAGTTTATTTGTGCTCAATATTCTGCAAGAACTCTTATAACATACCTTATAACTAAATCCCAATCAACTATTACCCTAGGGGCCCCTATAATTAACCTGTAATATACTCTACTAACATATATCTACAAAATACAAGACGGTGCTTATGCACACTGATTACCGGCACTCCTGCCCGTGTTCCATTTTCTAAGTAGCAGAAGGGAATTTGCCTTTTGAAAACGAGGTATAGAGGGAGAGCATTAGCTTAACCGAAATGACTATGAACTCTCTCGTGCTCCCGAATCAAATATTCTCAATTAATTTACGCTCGCAAGCGTCGTGCGCCTCCTTTCATTTATTACAGGGGGGAAGAGCAGAGACCCCTCTTGGCAAGCACGGAGGTTACAGTCATGTTAACCACTGGCAAGCCCTGTGCTCTGACGAAATTCGTGGGTGATTTCTAACACTACACGAGAACGCCAAGTTAGTACTACCAACTATCCAAGCATCTCTTTTCAATAAATTCCCATATCTCGCTACTATACTTTAGATCACGGCAAGGTGCTCAGCTAGACATATAAGCATTCTAATCTTAGCCTATTACGGTAACTAATGTACATAAATATTCAATACAGTGTTGCGAAATGTTCATGGGAGTGATGCCACGTATCTGGCATCGGAGCATTACTGAGAAGAGTTCAATTTTAATAAATGTCAAAAGCGGGAGGACAACTGACACCATTAAACTCAGCCCTGTTCATTTTTATCTAGTTCGATGATCCGTTCCCAACGCCGGAAAGTTAAACAAAATTCATAACTCACCAGTTTTCTTCACTTTATGGATAACCGTCTTTGTATGCTCACTTATCGCCGTTTTTCATTTACGACTTTACACTTCCGATTGAATATGGTTGTGGCTGTCTTTTCATGGCTTCCCTACGATTCAATACCAAGTGTATCAAACATCTCTTCCGACGATATTCGTCAATATCGAAATCGATTTATGGTCGCACAAGATCAACAAAAAAAAAAGATTACAGCATTAAAAGGGTAATTAATTCATAGGACATTTATACGTAATTTTCTACTTAGCCTTGTTTTCGAACAGGAGATTCAAGATTCAACTCAGCGTTTTTCGTACATCTATCTCGCTCCGAGAATTTTTCACACACATCAAACATAAAAAAAGGAATCTCTTGAACAAAACAAAAACAACAAGCCCATGATGTATACAATTTCCCAGAAAACGACCGCAACAATACTCAGCCGGAGGATGAGAGATCTTCTCAGAAACGCATCTAAGAATTGCCCCTCCAACCGAGCATTGATTACGATCGCCAACAAAAAGCCACACAACAATTAAGCATCACAACATTGTTTCATATGCATTTACACTTCAACACAAAACAAAAAAACGACACACAAATTACTCTTTCAAAACAAAACACTAACACACAACCACTTCCTCCACCCCTTCATAGGACAAACGTGACTTCAAATACCCGGAACGTCACATACGCCCAACGAGAAGCCTCGAACAT